>JAFFST010028260.1:73066-85566 GCA_022414735.1 Noturus placidus
TACCCCCCCCCCCCCCCTCCCCTCGCACACACACTTTAAATGTTCCCTTTTATGACTTCCAGATCGGGTGATGAGACTCAGACTGACACGGAGTATGTCGCTCATCAAAGTGAGAACATACTTCATGCTGTTAGCGTAGAATTAGCTTAGAAATTCCGTTTGATCCGTAAGTAGAACGGGTTATAAACGTAGAGGTAGATGCAGTGTAGTTTTATATAAATAAATAAATAAATAAATAAATAAATAAATAAATAAATAAATGCTGAAGGGTTTTTCCCCAGACCGCAGCACAAATGAGATTTCGCCTTAAATGTTATACATCACTGTAAAATGTGGTCTGGGGCCTGAGTAATAAACCAAACGTGAAGGTTAAAGCTGGCCGGCTTTTGTTGGTGGCATTGAGATGCGCTGGTCGTTCTATTAGCACGTCATGACAGAGGGAAAAAAGCAGCCGTCATGACAGCATCTTTGATTTTGACACAAAGTGAGTGACACTGACAGCATGGCGGCGGGTTTCCCACTGGCAGAGCACAGCTAGATTAAGAAAAGAACGTATCTAGGGGTAGACCTAATTAAAAGAATACTCTTACCTCAGGGAGATGGAGGAAGCCCTCGCTGACAGACATACGGAAATATAGAACTACGAGAACCTTTGTCGTCAGTCTTAACCGTCACCTGTAGAACTCCCTCCACCTGTTTATTTGTTGGAGGTTGAATATGAGTGGCAGTGTGACAGCAGGGACCGGCAGAGCCTTTATTGTTCGTGGCCGTGCAGATGATTGACAGGTAGGCGCGATGGGATGGGCTGAGTTGTCATTTGGGGCTGTGTTAAAAGACGGATGAAAGTAATACGTGACGCCCAAAGGTCCCATGGCACAAACAGTGGCACTGATTTGTCATGCACTCTGACCTTATGTGACCTTTCTTTTCTCCAGACATACTCAGTGCGGCTGTGCTGGTTGTCTGTCCTCTCATAACGCGTAAAGAAATGATTTGCTAGGATATTTGCTTTCTGTCCAAATGGTGAGTAGCCTAAGGAGATTGATGTTGTGGCTTTACAGTTTATTTCATTGCCAGTGTTTCTGATGATGAGGACCTGCATGTTCATGATATTCATGAAGAAGATCGTCTGCCGTCCTTTATATTTATTCATTCATTTTCCTTTTCCTTCTGAGGCTCAGAAGGTCAGCTCAGACTTCTCTATCCCCAGCCACAACTCCTCTTGGGGATCCTCAGATGTTCCCAAGGCAAGTGTGATTTAATTGTTCTGAGCTCGCCGGTGAGTTGGGGCATCCTTATAAGGTGCCCAGACCATCTAAACTGGAGCCTCTCGATTCCCAGGAGCAGTGACTGTACATCCAGACTCTCTCGGATTGTTGAGATCCTTACCCTATCATGGAAAGCCTCATTTCCGCTCCCTGTACTCGAGACCTTTTGGTCACTACCCACGGCTTATGGTGTAGTGCAGCAGGTGGTGAGATTTATATTGTGTAAACATACATTCCAGAGTAATATGGAGATTCTTTTCCTTTTTCTGTCTGCGGGTTAATAATACCCCGGATATGAAATCTGCTTGTCCCGAGTGCCCGAGCTACTGATTTGTCCACCTTGCATAGGTATGGTATATCAATAATAGTTTAATCTGCAAGCATTTCAGGTCTGCACTGGGGCATAACGGTAACAAGATTTGTATACTGCCATCAAGTCTGTTGGCATGTTGTTGGACTAAAGGAATTTATTAACTGCTAAATGGACTCCATCCATCATAAAGTTCACGCACTATTCGACAACTAACATATAAATGCTTTTCTCCAAGGTTACTAATACAAATTTTACACTAGACGCCACATGAATGGAAGCATCCAGCCATTCCTTTTCTATACCGCTTATCCTGCATAGGGTCTATCCCAGGAAACTTGGGCCACAAGGCGGGGGGACTCCCTGGGCAGGGGATTCCACACACTTCGGAAATCTCATCCTACACAGGGTCTATCCCAGGAAACTTGGGCCACAAGGCGGGGGGACTCCCTGGACAGGGGATTCCACACACTTCGGAAATCTCATCCAGGCTACAATACATGTCGTTGGACTTGGGAAGGAAAACCGAAGCACAGGGAGAACATGCAAGCACACAGGGTGGAGGTGTGATTCGAACCCCCAACCTAGGAGTTGCCAAGCAACTGTGCTAACCACTAAGCCACCATGCCCCCGCCCATAATGGAAGCACGTAAAGTGTAAATCAAGAGCAGTTGGATCATTTGATCATCTCTAAGAAATGTTCAATAAACCACTGATTATATTGGCTTCTTTAAATCTGCGACGGTTTTGCACCAACTCTAATCCGATACAGGGCGGCTGTGGCTCAGTCGGTAGAGCGGGTTGTCCACTAATCCACTAATCGTGGGGTTGGCGGTTCGAATCCCGGCCCGGGTGATCCCATGCCGAAGTGTCCTTGGGCAAGACACTGAACCCTAAGTTGCCCCCGATGGCAAGCTAGCACCTTGCATGGCAGCTCTGCTACCATTGGTGTGTGAATGTGGTCTCATTAGTAAGTCGCTGGTAAATGTAAAAAAAATGATATTTCTGTACAGCTGCTTTGAGACAATGTACCATTGTAAAAAGCGCTATACAAATTGATAAATTATTATTATTACAGTTGGCTCGGATATCCATATGCTGCTGAAGACATCGATTGGTTGGATTAAAGACTACAGTTGAAATTAAACTCAGCTGGAAAGCAGCTCTCTGTTGCAAGAACTGGTTAATCCTGCTGTCAGCAATTATACAGTCACGTATAGGCCTGAAACAACAAATCAATGACATTTGATCAATGGAAATGTAAAAAAAAAAAAAAAAACATTTGAAATCTTATTTGGGGATAGTGGTGCATGACAGGCATCTGCTAGTTACAGGAGCATTTTGCTTCATGAAGATAGTTTTGAAGAAGCTGAAATTGTGTTGCATTAGTAGCGAAAATAATGTAGGTCATAGTTCTCCATTGATTTGGACTCTGAAGGCAATTAGTAAGATTGTGATACTCATTTGGCAGGATGTTTTTTCCACAGTGAGATACAACTGCAGAAAAATACAATCCAAGCAGAGAGCTGAGCAGTTGAAGGTTAATGACCTTGTTCAACAGTCCAACACTGATATTATGGGATTTCGATTCGCCGCATTTTACTCACTTGCACAGAATCATAACCAAAAAGCTGCCAAGACTGTACTGTAAGACTGCAAAAAATAGGTCAAAAGTGTCTCTTTAACCTTCTAATACTTTGAGAATGATTTAATGTGAGACATTCTCAAGGGTCCCTCGGAATTCCATGGTGATGGGTTTCCAGAAAAGAACCAGTTTTATCAAAAATCTATTTTATGAAGTTTGCTTTATAATTCTAAGACATGGTCCCACATGTAACACATAAAAATGGTCCCAGAGCCTTTAAAGTAGAATATTTGCAACGAAAATTCTCTGATCTAGAGGCAGCAGAGTATACGGTTACAATTATGATCTCTGCATAGAAGCTTCTCACCAAGGAAACAAAATGGCCTACACCAGACTAAGGCTAACCTTGGTGTACTTGGTCACTTATGCCCTTTTGGTGTACTTGGTCACTTATGTCCTATGGTGTACTTGATCACTTATGCCCATTTGGTGTACTTGGTCACTTATGTCCTTGGTGTAATTGGTCACTTATGTCCTATGGTGTACTTGGTCACTTATGTCCTTGGTGTACTTGGTCACTTATGCCCTTTTGGTGTACTTGGTCACTTATGTCCTATGGTGTACTTGGTCACTTATGTCCTTGGTGTAATTGATCACTTATGTCCTTGGTGTACTTGGTCACTTATGTCCTATGGTGTACTTGGTCACTTATGTCCTATGGTGTAATTGGTCACTTATGTCTTATAGTGTACTTGGTCACTTATGTCCTATGGTGTACTTGGTCACTTATGTCCTATAGTGTACTTGGCCACTTATGTCCTTGGTGTAATTGGTCACTTATGTCCTATAGTGTACTTGGTCACTTCTGTCCTTGGTGTAATTGGTCACTTATGTCCTATTGTGTACTTGGTCACTTATGTCCTTGGTGTAATTGATCACTTATGTCCTTGGTGTAATTGGTCACTTATGTCCTTGGTGTAATTGGTTACTTATGTCCTATGGTGTAATTGGTTACTTATGTCCTTGGTGTACTTGGTCACTTATGTCCCATGGTGTTCTTGGTCACTTATGTCCTATGGTGTAATTGGTTACTTATGTCCTTGGTGTACTTGGTCACTTATGTCCTTGGTGTACTTGGTCACTTATGTCCTATGATGTACTTGGTCACTTATGTCCTATAATGTACTTTGTCACTTATGTCCTATGATGTACTTGGTCACTTATGTCCTTGGTGTAATTGGTCACTTATGTCCTGTGGTGTACTTGGTCAATTATGTCCTATGGTGTACTTGGTCACTTATGTCCTTGGTGTGCTTGGTCACTTATGTCCTTGGTGTGCTTGGTCACTTATGTCCTGTGGTGTACTTGGTCACTTATGTCCTAGTGTGTACTTGGTGACTTATGTCCTAATGTGTACTTGGTGACTTATGTCCTATGGTGTACTTGATCATTTATGTTCTTGGTGTTCTCGGTCACTTATGTCCTTTGTGTATTTATGCCAATTGCTCAAGAGCCCAACAGTGGCAGCTCCTTTGTGTACTTGGTCACTTAAAGTATGTCTTTGGTGTACATTGTAGCTTATGTTTTGTTGTACCTTGTAGCTCATGCCTTCAGTGGATGCTGTGGCCTGTGCACTTGGTGCAGTTTGTATCTTGTGCCCTCAGTGTGTGTTGTAGTGCACAGCCTCAGTGAGTGATAGTGTCAAAGCTCCGTGCTCCATGCCACAGCGGTGTTTACCCCACGGCCATGCTGAGGTTAGTGCATCCAAACAGGCGACACGATCCGACGTGCAGAAACATCCGAGCCGCCACATCACAGATAAGCCTCGCAGGCTGTTACCATAGTAGCGGTGTGATCGCCCTTTGATCCTGGATCAGATTGATGTATGATGGTGTACTGTAGTGAGCCGGGGGGGAATCGAGTGCAGAATGTGCAGATGTGGCATCTCATACACGCAGGAAATCTCTCTGTTTCTCAATGTCTCCGTGTCTCTCTCCTGTTAAATCTTTTCTGCATTCATACATTCATCTCCCTCTCACCTTCACCCCTCCCCCTCCCTCTCTGCCTCTCTCTCTCTCTCTTCCACTTTCACATCCTTTTGATTCAATTCTCTCTCCATTTCCGATTGTCTCTCATTCTTTTAGACGTTATTTTCTCTTTCTCTACATCTATATTTTACTCTCTCTCCCTATTTCTCATTCTCTTAGGCCTCCCTCCCTTGTTTATTTTCTTTCTCTTCTCTCTCTATCCGTCTGCATGTCCACCTTTCTCATTCTATCTTAAACAGTCTGTCTTACGTGTATTTTTTCCTCTTTTACGGTACTCGTTTGCATTTTGCTCTTGTTGTCTTTGATTCTGTCTCGTTCTTTCTGTGCTCTGTCCTTCATTAATGTCCTATTTCTTTCATCCACGTTTTCTGGTTACGGTTTTGCCTTTGTGCTCTCTCTCTGTCTCTCTCTCTCTCTCTCTCTCTTTCTCTCTCTCTCTCCCTCATAACCCCACCCCATGTGTCCTTACTGTTTGTCTGCCTCTCCTTTCTTCAATCTATTTATCTCTATCATCTGTCTATTCATTGTCTTTCTCATCTCTTTTTTCTCTATCTAACAGTCTCTCTCTCTCTCTCTCTCTTTCTTTCTCGCTCTCTCCCTTTCTCGCTCTCTCTCTCACTGTCTCCCTCTTTCACATTTTTTCCACACCCATACTCTTTCATTCCATCTTACTCTTTCTATTTTGCTGTTTAACACATTTCTCATTCTGTTTCTCACTAATCTCTTTCTCTCTCTCTCTCCCTCTCTCTCTTTACCCTCTCTCTCTCGCTCCCTTTCTCTTTTTACTCTCTCTCTCTCTCTCTCTCTCCCTCATAACCCCACCCCATGTGTCCTTACTGTTTGTCTGCCTCTCCTTTCTTCAATCTATTTATCTCTATCATCTGTCTATTCATTGTCTTTCTCATCTCTTTTTTACTCTATGTAACGGTCTCTCTCTCTCTCACTCTTTCACATTTTTACACACTCATACTCTTTCATTCCATCTTACTCTTTCTCCTTTGCTGTTTAACACATTTCTCATTCTGTTTCTCACTAATCTCTTTCTCTCTCTCTCTCAATTTCTCTCTCTCTCTCTCTCTCTCATGTACGGTATACCGCTCCCCGGTCTCTCTCTCTTTCTCCCTCACCCATGCTGTTTCCTCCAAAGCATTGTCTAAAGCAGCCTCGCTGATATCCACACTACTCTATTTGATTCTCATGTAACACGATCTGTCACTATTGATTTCTGCAGGTCTCTATTAGGGCTTGTGCATTAGCTCAGCTTTTTTCTCATCCTCCTCTGTGCCAGGCTCTCACTTCGCCTCTCCCGTTCGTTTGCCCGCGCCTGTGCCCCAGCGCAACGCTGCAGACACATTATTCCGCGCCAGTCTTGGCCGTGATCGTTCCTTAATCACTATTTAATGATTTGCTAATGAAATCTAACACCACACTAAACGTCCTAGAGCTTTTTCACCATGCGAATATTAAGTCTGCAAAACGAGAGGTTTAAGTTTAATTTTCCTAACCCAAGCAAGCCCAGAGTTAGCAAATCAGATTTCGAAGACGGATTAAAAAGGAATCAGTTATGCAATCTAGCAGTTTCCGTGTCACCGCGAAAAAGCCGTGTTAGCGCCGACAATTACGAAAGTCACAGCTCCGTTTTAATTAGCAGCGATGTCTGATTCCATTGTCAGCATAACAATTCATCCAATCATCTTTCATTTCCAAACAGTCGATTGTGGCTGTGTGGATTCATGCTGGATTTGATTAGAAGCACGATAAACATCAGAATCTGATGAGTGCCATGTCTTGCTGGCTTCAGGTTAATCGGATAAGTTCAAAACAAGCAAAAGTGTACTCTTATACAAGTGTATTCAGTGCATTCGGAAAGTATTCACAGTGCCTCACTTTCCCCACATTTTGTTATGTTACAGCTTTATTCCAAAATGGATTGAATTCATTCTTTTCCTCAAAATTCTACAAACAATACCCCTTAATGACAACGTGAAAGAAGTGTGTTTGAAATCTTTGCAAATTTATTAACATAACAAAATGTGCCAAAAGTGAAGCGCTGTGAAAACGTTCTGGATGCACTGAATATTCGCCTCACACCTCCAGGGTCCAGGGTTCGAGTCCCGCCAGGGCCATGTGTGTGTGGAGTTTGCATGTTCTCCCCGTGTGTCGGGGGTTTCCTCCGGGTACTCAGGTTTCCTCCCCCAGTCCAAACACATGTATGGTAGACTGATTGGCGTGTCTAAAGTGTCCGTAGTGTATGAATGGGTGTGTGAGTGTGTATGTGATTGTGCCCTGTGATGGACTGGCACTCTGTCCAGGGTGTACCCCGCCTTGTGCCCGATGCTCCCTGCGATAGGCTCCAGGTTCCCCGTGACCCTGAAAAGGAGTAAGCGGTTGAAGATGAAGATGAAGATTTTTATATTTAAAAAATTAATTTGCTGTCTCTTTAGATTGTTTCCTTCAGTAAATGTTAAATAAACATTTCTACCTACAGAAAACTTCGGCATATTTTTTTTTTAATCGGTTATGTTGAGCCTTCACCATCCACCAAGTCCCTGTGGATGAGCCGTTACTATAGAAACGCTAACGTATTAGAACGAGCGCATTCATTTAGACCTGTGATTTAGAGATGTGCTACTGTCGTATGTGCTGTTATAGGAACTTAATCGACATCTTCTGACCAATCGGATTTGAGAACCGTGGAACTATGACATCTATCGGTCATGCCAACCGAATATCTATCCATCCATCCACCTTCAACCGCTTACTCCTTTTCAGGGTCACGGGGAACCTGGAGCCTATCCCAGGGAGCATCGGGCACAAGGCGGGGTACACCCTGGACAGGGTGCCAGTCCATCACAGGGCACAATCACATACATCAAGTGCTTTTATGAAGCACACATGTTTCTTTTTTTCTCCAGATCCACCTAGATTTCTCACAGCTCTGTTTCAATGGACCAACGGTCTCATGAGGACTTGCCCATGGGTGTACCCAAACGTTCACGTCATAGCGCCAGTGTAAAACAACGAACAACATGGCGCAAACGACTCGTCATGGCCGACTTCAGGGAAAATGTTCCTTGGTTTCGTTTTCGCCCGAACGATTCTCTTAAAAGCAGCGACAGAAGTAACGGCGTGCGTTCGTTCCTCGAGTCGGTTTTTGAAGGGTTTCAATTATCGCACGTGAACATAGCGACCATAACAGGTTGAGTGGTTTAATGGCAGCTAATTGGTCACGTTCGATTGGGTGAGCCAGGTGTACATCTGTCTTCTGTCGTTTGAGTGACGGCAAAGTGCACTGTGACACGCTTTTTTTTTTATTTAAAACGCTCGTTTTCGCTTTATTACCTTCCGACGCACTCCTTCCTTCTCTCTGTCTTTCAGTCTCTGCACTGGAGAGGAAGAAGGAGTGAAGTATCTGTACTGATGAGTCACTTTTTCTTTTTTCCTTATAAGAAGCTGCTTGACAGCAATTATAGCTGCTAGTTGTGATTTATGAAAGTGCGACGACGCGTGTTTTTATGGAACATTACAGTTTTACGAAGACTGTCTGCTCCAACGTGTGTTCGCCGGCTGAGCTCGCAAAACTCTTTTCGGAGTTGCACCGAATGCTCGTAGCGGCGGATTTTTCAATAGCAGCGGAAGGCTAACGGAGAGCTCCTCGTGTATATGACGAGATTTCAATTTTAAACACCCTGACAATAACGAAAGCAATTAAACACTGTAAATAGTATTTTCATTCTACTTTCGTTTCATCGAAAATCGCAGCCAAAACAAAGAGAAACATTAAATGCAACTAAATAAAACATCAAAGACAGCATTCACGAGCAAACACGACGACGGTAACGATTGAATCTTTTTGAAAAGGCGCAGCCTTAATAAGAGAATCCCGTTTGAAGAGCCTTTGAAGTTTAGTCCACGTCCGCCGAAGCGGATTTCCGGATCGGATATCTTGGATCGGCCCCATCGAGCGGGAAAGTACCGCAGCATGAAGGTGATGCCGTAGATTTTTCTCCGCTGACGTTTTATCAGGTCTACCGACGTGTTTTATGTACCAAATTACGGACGGTCGCTTTGTATAAGATGTCGGCTCCCTTCTACACCTCCACAGGGACTGTAAGGCGGTGGCTTTCAAATTTGGGGTCCTAACAGCCTAGAAGATCTTCGGTGATATCAGAAAACAACCTACAGCATGAAGACAAAAGCTTCGATTTTCCATCTTTCTAGAAAAAGCCGCTTCGTGACAACGTCCACGGTTAAAAGTGCTGGACAAACCAAATGGAGTTGAATTGAAACGGCCTTCGAGAAGCTAAGCTTTTCACCGAGTTGTGTAGATACCTACGTCGCCATGGCGGATTTAACTCGGAGTTTACTCTGTTGGCCGTCCATGACCCCGGCGTGTGTACTCTGTGCAGCGAGGAGGGTTGAGCCCCAGATGGACGTGTTTACACGTGCGCTCACTGCCCGCAACACGACTTCTCTATGAAGCCAGCAAAGGCGCTTCTCCACATATGGACAGCACAGAGAGGGATGGAAATAAAACGGACTTTCCACGGCATTTGCATAAAGATGAGGCGAGGTGAGCGGACGTGATTCTTTCAGCTTTCCGACGATGTTGCCGTGAAGCCCGAGGCCCTTGTCGAACGTTTCATCATCTCTCACTTAGAATTCCTGTATGCGCCGACATGTTTCCGTTATATGTTTAATCTTCGTTCCTGCCTTATCTCGGCAGTAGTTCTGCGGGAGCGTTAGCGTGGAAAAAAAGAGAGCGAGACAGACTGAGGAACAGAGTGCGAGTCTGGGGGGGCTTGTTTGTCTTGCGGCTGCCAGCTTGGGTGTATGCCCGGGTGCCAGCGTGGCGTGGCGACGCGGGACATGGCTCTGCTCACACAGATGGCGCCGGGTCTCATCAGCGCCCCTGCCTGTTAGTAGAATTGATTGTGCCGGCCTGAGCCAGCCTCTCCTGAGCTCCTGTCACCTCGGGCAAGAGCCTACAAGAAGCTGGCTTTTTCTGTTTCACCCCCCAGTGTGGGGCATTTGGACTGCGAGGGATTTTTGGTCAAACAATAGGGAGGAGAGCCTTGAGACAGGTTTCCAACACTAATCTGGCATCATTGTTTAGAGCTTCATTGTGTCAGCCTTTAGTTTGTGCTCCTGCTTTGTTTGGAATTATCCTTAACGTAGAGTTAGAAGGACGGCAGCAGAATTACAATGTCTATCCTGGTACTCGCTCCAACATCAAGGAACTCTGGGCCTTTTAATCGTTTTGGACACATATTAATGGTTACATGAATGAATGCGAACGTGGAACAACAGGAGAGTTCTCGCTTTCGTTCCACCGCTTCTCCGGGCCATCCTTTCTTATATTCTTAATAGAAAAACAAAATTACACGCCCGGTCCTTATTGATATGCTGACAAAAATCGCACCACTGGCTGTTGGGACAGCCGATCTTTACACTCCTCTCCTGGCCCTTTCGCAGATAAAAATCTGATGCGTATCTGCTTTACAGCACGTTAGAGGCAGTACTAGGCCGACAATACGATGACACTGATTAAACTCTCATCGTGTCAGATAGCAGGAGCATTCACTTGGAGCGCTTTCCTCCTGCCTATGTTCGGTGTCCTCCAAATAACATCCCATTTTCCAGAAGTAACATCAGACTGTCAGGCAAGGCTCATTTGCATTTTGTAGAGAATTCGAGGTAGTCAAATGGAACGCATCTAAATACAAGACATCGAATAATATATTCTGCAAGCTTAGTTCATGAAAATAAAAATAATGATGAAAATAGAAAGATGTTCTTCTGATTCGCTCCCGATCGTCTTGTCCGTCATCGACGGCTCAAAAGCGACCAACCAGAGAGGGTGTTTCCTCTCTGGAAGCCAGCTCAAACAAGGAAACGATGATCTCACGAATGGATGTCTCATCATCTGGTTCCAAACGTATGATCTTCCAACATTTTAGACATCCGAGACACTCGAGAATGACAAGACGGTGCAAGTGTGAGCCAAGCACTTTGACACTTTCCGTGTCCGTCAGAGCGACGTCAATCATGAACAGCGTCTCCGAAATGTCATCACACCGGTCCAATGTGACTGCTAGCTTCTAAAGTAATGTATATGCATTTTCCTGTAATTATGCGCCACGAGATGGGATTAAACAGGCCTCCAATGATGCGCGTGGCATCGACTTTCCGGTATATTGCACTCTTAATATTGCTCGGGTTACTTTTCTTTATCTTCTCCGTTATGAAGTAACAGAGCTGTTTGTTCGCAGATTAATGCGAGTATTATATAGCATTTTTTAGGCTACCAGGGGAGAACCTTGGCTGCCGCTGTGTGTTTGTCTGAGCTGGCGTTTTATAGAGCGAGAGGGTAGCGTGAGCGAGTGGCTGGAGAGACTACGACTCGGTAATGAGGCCAGGAGAATAATGTCTCCATCAGGTGTAGCCCTGAGCTGCGGATTCCTGTATCAGGAGGCATGAGAGAACGGGTTCATTAGACAAACCTAGGAATCATAAAGTCAATCCAGTGTTTATTGTTCCACGTCTGAAACATTGAGCCTTCGGACCGAAACACTGGGCTGCGTACACAGGAGTGTATAAAGACTAACTATGCCCGGTAGCACAGTGCTAACGATGTAATGCTGTGGATACTGTAGGAGATGGAAGCTTGGGATTGGCGGTAACGGTTTCGGGAAACACGGGTGCTGAAGTCCAAAGTGGCGAAATCATTTGAAATCATTCATTCATTAGCGAGACCACCAGGCTGTAAAATAATGATTGATGAGGTAGTTATCTAGTAATGAAGTGCATTAATGGTGGGATTTAGTGGTAGTCACTGTCTCGCTAACTAGCGAAGCACGTGACAAAGGATAACCTACAACTTCATGCCATCGTGCTAGCATTGTACATATGATGCATCACCTTCTCAACATCTACAATGTTTTTCTTGTATACGACGCATAACGTTATCCTCACTTAGCCTTTAAGAACAGGTAAAACACCGGGCACTCCAGGGAGCCTGCTGGCTCACGGCCCGATCTCTTTCCGGCCCAGTTGGGTCTCCCGTGTGCCGTGTGGGTACGGAGACACCCTAGAGCACTTTCCTCATTCGCTGCAGAGGAACAAAGGCAGACAGCAAGTCAAGCACTCTCTAAGTACTGCGGTGCCCTGCCATGATGGCTGCCACTTGAGAGATTGGGGCCGCTCAGAACTGACATGCACATGCACTTCCCTTATTTTCCACCGGGCTCAGAGGAACAGGGCAATCTGACTCGCTCTCTCTCTCTCTC
>JAFFST010028264.1:42544-54059 GCA_022414735.1 Noturus placidus
TCTATGGAAGCCCTGAACTACACATCCATATAAAGCGGAGGTCTTCAACAGGGGGTCTGCGGAGGTACTACATGGGGGTCGCGGAAGTTTTGGTACCAGTTTGATATAAGACAATTTCATACAATATATATAATTAGGGGTCCCCGCTCTATCTCGCCATCAGTTTGGGGGTCCTTGGCCTGGAAAACGTTGAAGACCCCTGTGATAAAGTGCTAGGTCATCAATTCAATTTACTACAAGTCATTATTTTCAGTGTTAGGAGTTAAAATCGTGAGCACATCTAAAACATTGAAGGGAATTACATATCATTTGGTGAGTTTCTACGCGTCAACTGAATTCCATTAAAGAATTTCCTGGCCTACTTACGATCTGCGAAACAGCGTACGGAATAAGAATTCTATGCTGATATTCGATGATTTAGTTTCATTTGAGAGATTATGGGATCACTCAAAATAACAAAATGTTCAAAATATCAAATATCAATTGATTACGTCAATATAATAAGACATTAAATGGACATGACAACATACAGTACTGCAAAAGTTTTAAATCACATGAATGGAAATGCTGGAAGCAAAGATGCCTAGAAAATAATACAATTAAATGTTTCTATATTAGAAGAAATTCTGTAACGAACAGTAATAAATGAAAAAAAAAGTCAATATCTGGTGTGACAAAAAATATACATACAAATAAAAATAGTAGTCTCCGGTAGAATGAGTGCAGTTTTATAAGGAAATGAGCTGGAAGTGTTATTGAGCATCTTGCTGAACCAGACACGGTTCTTCTGGAGACTTACTGTCGCACTTGCTTCTTATTTTTGCAGCAAAACCCAGCAGCCTTCATTGTGTTTTTTTGTCTCTTACGTAGTCTGCTGATTTCTTTACTGACATACAAACATTTTTCTGTAACATTTCAACAAAATTTGTACTGAAAAGGAAATACGGTGCCTCAAACTTTTGCATAGTACTGCATGTAACATTTATTTCTAAAAGTTGTGGTTTAAGGCTTTTGAAGTATGCAACAATGCACTACATCATCATCATCAGCTCAACGCAAAATTGGTTTTATGACCACAGACATGATGAGTTTCCCAGCCTATTCCACCTGCTGATCTAGGAACTGATTGTGCAGTCTAAACATTTAACAGTACTCGTGTTTATAAAGCAGAGGTTCCAGTCAGCCAAAAACTGCTCTTAAATAATTATTATAAGTAATACTTTTTATATTAAATATTATTTTTGCTGCTAACAAAACACCTTTCTGGAGGCATTCAATTGAGTCTCCCCCCACTATGTAGATTGAACACAATATTAAATACATCTGTCTGTCTGTCTATGTAGCAGTTCCATAATAAATGCCTTTATACTACTATTTAAAAAGCACATAAACACGCATCAGGAAATCCAGAAAATCATTATTCCTGGTAAACTTGTGCTCCTACATTTGCATAATGCAAATGCATGGGCGGCTGTGGCTCAGTCGGTAGGGTTGGCGGTTCGATTCCTGGCCCGGATGACTCCACGTGCCGAAGTGTCCTTGGGCAAGACACTGAACCCTAAGTTGCCCCCGATGGCAAGCTAGCACCTTGCATGCAGCTCTGCTACCATTGGTGTGTGAGTGTGTGTGCGAATGGGTGAATGAGACACCGTGTAAAGCGCTTTGGATAAAATCGCTATAAGTGCGACATTTACATTTTTACATTTAATTCAACATGATTGGCTCTTATTTTCTTATTATGACATCATAGCATCATCTTTAACACTAACTCATCTTTCCCAATGAAATTTGCAGTAAACATAAATGCACGGAATTAGATTCATTCTTTGCAGTTCAACCAATGTGCACTCAAATTAACTGGATTGGATTTGATTAGATATTCGTTTTAATTGAATTGTTTTATAATGTTCTGGTTGATAGAAAATGATCTGCTGTTGTATTAACACTCGGAGCAGTTGACATCAACTGAAGAAGAAGAAGAAGAAGACGAAGACGACGAAGAAGACGACGAAGAAGACGAATCCTATTCGGAAAGTCAGGAAGCGACCCTCATTCCTGAGTTCAGCATATGATGTCATGTCAGCATGGCTGCTTATTTACTTTAGAGCACATTAGTTGGTTAAATCTGTAACAATGACTATAGAGTTAGCTGTTTGGAGAAAGTAAATACAGGATAAACTCATAATTACTACTGTTACTAGCACACCAAATGAAAACGACATCATTCCAAGGTCAGTTTTCCAAGTGCAGCAAAATACAGATGATGTAGTCTAATGATATGGGGTTCTATTTTGTGAACGTGTTCTATAATAAGTAAACAGAACTAAAAACTGTAAATTTTCTTCTTGCGAGTGCAAGATCGATGCCAGATCGGACTCTCCTCCATTACCTCACTCTCTCCCGACACTCAGATCGTCACTGCGCGAAGAGCTCGGGCCTCCATGTAGCCGACATCTGCTGCTCTCCCACTGCTCACCTGTAGCGATAGAGGGAAAAGATGGAGCAGGTCAGGTGAAGGACGGACGGAGTGCTTGTTCACTCACAACTCTAGAAATAATCCAGATCTTAACTCAGGACAGTGGTATGTTGAAAACAAAATGGATTAACTGCTTGTTTTAAACAGAACAGTCAGTCCAGAATAAAGCATATTTATCACATGATGTGTTAACACAACACACTGCACCTGTCCAAAACGGGGAAGTGTGTACGCACAGTGGGATTTAGTCACGACACCGTTTACATCCACTAATCTAAACTCCCAGTATAAATGGAAAAGTCATCGTCTGGACAGTTGATTATTTATTTATTTATTTATTTTTAGCTGTGAATGTGTGACATTTCAAACTGAATTCGCATTAAATTATCATTAAGGGAGTCAGTAGAAGGGCCACTTTTACACTAAGCTCGGGTGATGGGACGAAAACATAAAACATTTCTACTATACATGATATGCATCATGATCTATAGCTTTGCTAGCAAAACAAAATTGGCAGTACTAGGACTGGGCAATACGATAATATAGTCACATAAATGATTCTCAAAAGACAGTTACACATTTATGTATCATGATATATATTATATACATATATACACATATACATATATATATATATATATATATAAATAAAAATGGCCAGCAATACAGTAGTGCTACATTAAAAATCTGTCAACCAAACTGTCTAGAAAAGGTCCATTTCTATACAAAAACTAGATAGATAGATATAAAGAGAGATGTAGAGATATAGATAGAGAGATAGACAGGTAGTAGAGATGCACCGATACTAAATTTCTCAGCAGATACCGATAACTGATGATTCAGAGTGAAATCTACCAACCTGGTAGCATTCACAACAACTGCACTACAACATCGTCCACCATCTTGTTCGTTTTGAGTTGAATGGGTCACATGACTGCGTCCGTTTTTTTCTTTGTTTTTTTTTTTCTTCTCCGTTTCGTCAGTCAACACTACAACGGTGTTATCAGATTTACCCGCTTGGGAGAGCGTTTTCATTTTCGTTTTCCATTTTCGCTGGACAAAAATGCCATCCCGCTGTGGACGGAAGGCCGAAACGAAATGAAAAACACGCTTTTCAAAGGTTATCTGGATTAAATGTGGACGTAGCCCACGCTTAGCCACTTTACAACCATGGTGAGCTGAAAAGCATCTCAGAAAGCACACCACATGACCACATCATGGTTCCACTCTTGTGCACATGCTCAGAAGACGACTTTTTAAAACCATTTAAAAACACTCTTGCAAAATATAATGATAGAGTGTCTTTATTTATCACATATACACTACAGCACAGTGAAATTCTGTTCGCCGCATACCCCAGCATGCCAGGAAGTTGGGGTCAGAGCACAGGGTCAGCACTGATATAGCGCCCCTGGAGCAGAGAGGGTTAAGGGCCTTGCTCAAGGGCCCATCAGTGGCAGCTTGGCAGTGCTGGGGCTTGAACCCCCGACCTTCTGATCAGAGCCAAGCCACAGTTACAACTGCCCCAAATATATTACTCAAAGTGCATTCTTTGGACAGGTAGATTTTATATAGATTTAATATCCACTGAAAGGTGGAAAATGCCAAAATAGCGTATGTTATGCCTTTCGTTTACACTAACCATGAAACTATGCTTCCCTAGATCTTATAATCCATTGTTTATTTTTCTTTAGCCTGACTGTCAGTGGTCCTATGTGGCAGTATGAAACCTCATCAACCAATCAAGCTTAAAAATAACGGCACCTCGCCCATAAAATGCTGCATCATAAAAATCAAGCTCCCAATTCTCTGGATGGGATCTTCAACATGCACAGCAATACAGAACATAATAGCTATGTTTGTGGCCTGATTGTGCTGAAAACCTTACCGACGTAACCAGTTAATCACATCCGAGTAAGAACAAATGAGCAGAAAGGCATACTATTAGCATATTAGTCCTAAAAGAAATTCCTTCATCCTTCAGAGCACTTGTTGCCTTCGAGGCTGAAATTTTCATTTTAAAAACAACAGCGTCATCTGAAATGAGTCATGCATGGATGGAAGGCTTTGTGCCCCCCCCACAACAAGGAGACAATAGCTCGCATTATACAGGGACACACTGAACTAAAACCAAAGTAAGAGAAATATGAAACTTTGGCACTGCTTCTAATTAAAAATAAATAAATAAACCCCCTTCATTTAAGAGTGTGCCTAATGGATTCTTGGCAGATGTTTCCAAACGCTGCGGGTACATTACTCTGGAGCCTGCAGTGATGTGGTCGAGCCAGAACAAGACAATGTTTTGGCTGGAAAGACGGGTTAGCTTAGTATTATGGTGCAGTGCAAAATTTAATAAAAAAAAAAAACATCAAATAAAACAAACTCAATTATAGCAGATTGATCTGGGCGTGAACAGGCAAAAGAAAAGGGAATTAGTGATGCAATACCATCACAGCCTTTAATGTTGACCTGTAAGGCTGGAATGGTATCGGATTAGATTAGATTTTTTGACCCGATCTACTTATTTCATTCTAGGGATATTTGTGATGTTGACCGAGACGATACAGATGATCATGTGAAACACGGGACACAACTTTTATTCCGTGAATAGAAGTTGAAACGTGAATCCCTAATTAAAATAACAGAATTTGTACTCAATGGTTCAAAAATAAAAAGATGCGACGAGGTGGTATTTCTTCGTGGTGTTCGCGAACGGCGCAGTAAGCCAATGCTCTGCTCCGAAGTCAGACACCATGGGCTATAAATGTTTTTAAAAGACTACAAAACAGGAGAAAACGAAACACATTAGGAGATTCAATATATTGTTTTGATGTCAGTCTTGAAGCTGCGGACACCATGCTTTCTGACGGACATTTAAATCGTCCGACTTGATAGTCATCAAGATAGAAGGAATCTACCGATGCGTCCCATTACTATCGTCAATCATCCTACACTTAAATGTACGTAAAAGATATTATTGCGTCTGGCTAGCATCTTTATTCTCTCTTGATATGTTTAAACATGGATGGATGGATGGATGGATGGATGGATGGGTGCTCTGATAATCGTTTGCTGGAGATATCGGTTATCTGCAAAAATCCATACTGATGGATTTTACACGGTTTTGTCCGTTGCAGGAGCAGCTGAAAAGGAACAGTGGTGGCTTGTTAAGGCTCTATGTTGCTGATCGGACCTTGAGCAAGGCCCTTAACCCTCTCTGCTCCAGGTGTGCTGTATCATGGCTGACCCTGCACTCTGAACTCAACTTCATAACATGCTGCGGTAAGGGAAAAAAGAATTTCACTGTGCATATGTGACCAATAAAGACTCATGAAAGGACCACTACCATTATACGGTACGACAGCGGCCTCTGGAGGCGAAATAAAAACTATCGTCGAAAATGTTGTGTTATTTGAAGTGTTTATTGATTCATTTTGGATGTCTTCATTTAATTTATTTGAACTGTTACTTTATTGGTCAGTATGGAAGTATATATTTTATTTACTTAAATATTTAACAGCATTTATATATTAATTTAATTTTAAAAAGTACAGTATAGGTTCATGGTAAAGGTCAGTACTGTTTATTTTTTGTAATAAAAGTTCAGCAGTACTTTACTTTAGGTGTTAATGTTTCCATTCCAGGTCACTCCAGTCACTGATGCGTGTAGTGCATCAGGTGGATGGATCTGGAATACAGAACTTGTGCTGTAGTTACAGCGATGAGAGTGTATTGTTTGTTTTGCATTTTTTTTTCCATGAAACCGAACTGAAAATAAATAGCATGGATATCAAATCTGCGTGTCCCAGATTTGTCCACTGCTGCAAATACTTAGAAAAAGAAATTACATTTTAAAAATAAATAAATAAATATATAAATAAATAAACAGAGGGTTCTCACATCCTAAGCATGAATGAATGCAGATCATTTGGAAAATCCTATTAACCTTCCACCGCTAATCTGATCCACTTAAAGCATGCTCATCCCTCAAGTCAAACAGAACGGCCAGGAAACTAGAGCCTCTTTCTTTCCCCCAAACGAGGATTTTTTTTTCTAAAAATCCAGCTCAAAATATGCTCAAGAGATTGGCCTTTTGAGACTAATCCACTTTAGAAAAAAAAAGGGAAGGAAACAGGAAATGGGTAAATGTTAGCGATGGGGTCAAGCATGCTGTATGAGCAGATCAGTAATGGTTCCATTTAAAAAAAAAAAAAAAAACACAAGGCCAAAATAGACCCAGGTTTCAGTGATATCTTCCACCAGAGCCGCTTACACGTTCAGTAACAAAGCCACAACATTAACTCAGTCAGATATTGCGCAAGATAATACTGAACGCAGATAACAAAATGAAATAGCACTTTTCCATTGGGAGGCCATTCAAGTATCTAGGGAGGTTTGATGGCTCAGTGTCTCACATCACTCTTTCTCAAATCAAAATGGATGTCCAGTGGCAATAGAGTCCATAAACGAGGGGCAGCGACTGAAAAAGCTCTATCCCCCTTAATTTTTAAATGGGATCGAGGGACATACAGAAGAAACCGATCAGAAGATCTTCGAAATCTGTTAGATGAATGTGGCGTAAGAAGATCTTTGAGATAAGAAGGATCCTTAAATGGACCAGGAGCCAATGGAGCGATGCTAAAATTGACATTAAGGCTGCAACTAACAATTATTTTCCTAATCTATTAGTTGGCCGATTATTTTTCGATTAATCAGATGGGGCGGGGCAAACTTTTAGTGCCTTTTTTAAAATTTGTCAATTTAAAATAAAGTCCACAAATTGAGTTACAAATATAAATTCAGACTAAAACTTTACACTGTTTGTCCAAAACAGAAAAGAACCCAACACACACACAATAACATTATTAATTTAGGACTGTAGTTTAATTCGGTGCTTTTTTTTGAATAAGTACTTATACAGTGCATCCGGAAAGTATTCACAGCGCTTCACTTTTCCCACATTGTGTTATGTTACAGCCTTATTCCAACATGGATTCAATTCATTATTTTCCTCAAAATTCTACAAACAATACCCCATAATGACATCATGAAAGAAATTTGTTTGAAATCTTTGCAAATTTATTAAAAATAAAAAAAAAAAACAAAAAGCACATGTACATAAGTATTCACAGCCTTTGTTCAGTACTTTGTTGAAGCAGCTTTGGCACCAATTACAGCCTCAAGTCTTTTTGAGAATGATGCTACAAGCTTGGCACATATTCTTCTCCCATTCTTCTTTTTATTCTTCTTCAGTTTCTCCCATTCTTCTTTGCAGGACCTCTCAACCTCCATCAGGTTGTATGGGGAGTGTCGGTGCACAGCCATTTTCAGATCTCTCCAGAGATGTTCAATCGGGTTCAAGTCTGGGCTCTGGCTGGGCCACTCACGGACATTCACAGAGTTGTCCTGTAGCCACTCCTTCGTTATCTTGGCTGTGTGCTTTGGGTCGTTGTCCTGTTGGAAGATAAACCTTCACGCTTACCATTCAGGCCAAAGAGTTCAATCTTTGTCTTGGTTTTGTTCTGAGTGTCTTTAAGGAGCCTTTTGGCAAACTCCAGGCGTGCGGTCATGTGCCTTTTACTGAGGAGTGGCTTCCGTCTGGCCACTCAACCATACAGGCCTGATTGGTGGAGTACTGCAGAGATGGTTGTTCTTCTGGAAGGTTCTCCTCTCTCCACAGAGACACGCTGGACCTCTGTCAGAGTGACCATTGTGTTTTTGGTCACCTCCCTGATTAAGGCCCTTCTCCCCAATCGCTCAGTTTGGCCGGGCAGTCAGCTCTAGGAAGAGTCCTGCTGGTTCCAGACTTCTTCCATTTACGGATGATGGAGGCCACTGTGCTCATTGGGACCTTCAATGCTGTAGAAATGTTTTTGTACCCTTATCCAGATCTGTGCCTCGATACAATCCTGTCTCGGAGGTCTACAGACAATTCCTTGGACTTCATGGCTTGGTTTGTTCTCTTACATGCATTGTTAACTGTGGGACCTTATATAGACAGGTGTGTGCCTTTCCAAATCATGTCCAATCAACTGAATTTACCACAGGTGGACTCCAATAAGGTGTAGAAACATCTCAAGGATGATCAGTGGAAACAGGATGCACCTGAGCTCCATTTTGAGTGTCATGGCAAAAGCTTTGAATACTTATGCACATGTGTTTTTTTTTTTATTTATTTTGTATTTCTAATAAATTTGCAAAGATTTCAAACAAACTTCTTTCATGATGTCATTATGGGGAATTGTTTGTAGAATTTTGAGGAAAATCATGAATTGAATCCATGTTGGAATAAGGCTGTAACATAACACAATGTGGGAAAAGTGAAGCGCTGTGAATACTTTCCAGATGCACTGTATATAATATAGGATGGATGGATGGATGGACATGCATTAAACTCCAGGCCTAAATGAATAATAAAAACTTACTTTCACTGCACCTTGTGGTTTCTGTTACTCGCTGCCATTAGACATATTATTTTACTTTTGATAAGTGTGTTAATTAGACATTACAGATCTTACTCGCTCTAAACTCTGCATCACCGCGTCTGCATCACGCATGACGAGCAACACGGCATTGTTACAAACACGTCTACCATTATAATAAACGACAGAATTTACACTGCAAGCCCACAAATACAGCATATAATGACAACAAACAGATTTAAAATAAACCTTTTAAGCAACTCGTGACAGCATCACTGTCATGCTTCCGTGCTGCAGAAACTCTGCTTTATAAAGTTTATAAATCTCATCGCCGGTGTTTAATATAAAATGCCCTGCTGCCTTAGAGGACTTCGAAGTCGCACACTTTCTTCCTCAGTCACGTGATTATTTCGCCTCCGTCTGATGAGGACCGAGGTCATGTTGGGAATAGAAGGTAACGTTGACAAACAGCAAACTGAAGAAAGTCAGTGCCGGTGACTCTGAGGCTAAAGCTTGCGGTATCACATTACGTGCGCATGACATCAAATGCCATCGACTAGGAAGTGCATTATACTTCTGGTTAGTAAAAACCCGCTAGTGTTCCATTTGAGATGAGATCACCTTTCTAAAATTCATACACTAGATGGTAGAGTACACAGTGCATAGTGTAAGTGTATAGTACTTCATTTGGGACAAAACTTTAGTATTTACTCTCGGAGGTGTGTTTTCTGAACAGAAGTAACGTCATGAGTAAATCTCCTTCGGGCTGCGCGCAGACCAACTAATCGATAATGAGATTCATTGATAACGATTTTCATAATCGAGTGTTGTCCATTTTATCGATTAGTTGTTGCAGCTCTATGTGACGTGATAAAATTTCTTTGCATTCGCTGGTCAATCTTTCATATCGTGATATCTTTAAATAATAATAATAATAATAATAATAATAATAATAATAATAAAAGTTTCAAACAGCAGATAATTTTTCACCTTTTCAGTGTTAAATATATTTAAACCACATTGCACATTTCCGAACGGAAAATAATATTTAAAAAAAATATATTATTATTATTATTATTATTATCAATATCCCAAACTATTACGCACAAGCATAAGGGTACACGCTTCTGATATGTTGGTGAAGGGTAAGAAACAAGACAAATGCTTCTCATTCCGTTCATTCTAGCCTTCAAACAAGTCTCTAAATCAAAACATGGACGGCTTCACCAAATGTCGATAGTGACGTCGCCTTCTCCGGATCCCTGCCGAGGGACCTTTCTGTCCACTTCATTGCATTGTTACCTTTTTAAAACGGTCTCTGCTTAGAAGAATGGAAAAAGTAACTGCATAAAAACTGAATCAATAAATAAAAAAAAGGTATTGTGTACACGATGTGGTGGCCCACCCAGGTTTATACGTTCCACACTCAAATACAAAAGCAGCTTGATTGGCGCCAGTCTCATTGTTGGTTATTTGTGGCTATGGCTAATGAAGCGGAGAACAAAAGAACTACTTTCCGACTGCCACGTTCCTCGGGAAGTCGACTCGTCGCAGCACTGGGACACAAGCCATAGCTTCCTGTTTATTACACTTCATTCATCAGGACATAATCATCAGTGACTCCATAACCACTGATCAAACACTGGTGAACAAAAAAAGTTATGACGTAGAAGGCATGCATTCCTGACTGATGAGAAATTCCTGCTGATAATGATCTGTGGTGTGCAGAGCATTCAGGTAAAAATCGATATACACTGTACGCTAGTGACAGAACGTTGATATTCATCGCATAAACTGTGCAAATAAGCTGCAGATAAACTTTGTGAGACTGGGTTGAATTCATCTATATACATGCTACTGTGAGGACAAGAGACATAACATCGCGTTAAGACTAGACACATAAGGAGTCCGTCCATTAGAGCAATTCCATCTCAGTGGGATTTTACATCGGTATACAATTAAGTGAGAAAGCTTGTCTAATTAAAAATGTTTGCCAGTCAGAAGTGAAGCCAATTCAAAGTCTACAGAAAAATGCTTGAAAAGAGCAACAGCGTGAATCAGACAGGCGTTAACAAGACTATTTAAAGTGCGGAACAAATGTTTAAAGGAAATCTATAAACCACATGTGGTGACATTTCCACCACTGCATTGCTGTGTGTATATTCAACCAGTTGACAACCCTGACCTAAATAATACTCTTAGGGGAGTTTTAAAAGTTTAACCATTTTAGAATGCATGGGTAATTATATTAGGACCTCCAAAAAAAAAAAAAAAAAAAAAAAAAAAAAAAAAACACTTCTCGCACGAATGCGCTCTAACAGAAATACGTTAGCCATCTGCTGCAGAGCTGCTCAACCTTTTGTAACTAAAGTCCACCCCAGCCTCCCCAATCATGTGTCAACCCCCCCTCCCCCCCCACATTGGAGGAGACCAGGATAGATAGATAGATAGATAGATAGATAGATAGATAGATAGATAGATAGATAGATAGATAGATAGATAGATAGGGAATAAGAGATAGATAGATAGATAGATAGATAGATAGATAGATAGATATGGAATAAGAGATAGACAGACAGACAGACAGACAGACAGACAGACAGACAGACAGACAGAC
>JAFFST010028267.1:18469-40301 GCA_022414735.1 Noturus placidus
GTATAAATTAAAAAAGTCTGGTATTATGACACCAACACTTCCATACAAATTAACCTACACCACCACATTAAAGAATTGGACTTGCACTCACTGTCCGAGCAGGTCTTTGAAACGTGTGTCCAGTTCAATGTGATACTTATTAAGGTAGCTGTAAAGTTCTTCAGTCCCGAGGACCTTAGCAATACGAACAAGCTGTGGAGGGAAGAAAAAAAAAAACTCAAAACATTTCGGTCTGTAATGATAATTCCTTATTTTTTTTTTATTGAGAGCATATTTAGATTCTATGATTTGTAAACATTGCCTTATACCTGGTCATAATTGTCCTGGCCATGGAAAAAGGGCTCTTTCTGAAAAATCATACTGGCGAGCATGCAGCCCAGGCTCCACATGTCTAAACTGTAATCATACATCTGCAAAGCAGGAAATAACCAAGTGTGTTTAGGATATTAGGGAAATACAACAAAATAAATTCTGCAAAGGCTATAGACGCTATACCTGATAATCAACCAGCAGCTCTGGCCCCTTGTAGGATCTCGATGCCACCCTGACATTATATTCTTGTGCAGGATGATAGAACTCGGCAAGACCCCAGTCTATCAGGCGCAACTGAAATGCACACACACACAGACATATGGCAATATTTAAAGCTACAGTGTGTAGGAGTTATCTTCCAGAAATGAAACTAAAAAAAAAAAATAATAAAGCACGATTCTTGGGCCAGGGGATGATAAAATACTCTGACGTATAATCTGGTGTTCCCAAGCGGCTGTGAATCACCCTGACAATTCTGTAATAGAAATAGACAGAGCTGAGTCAGGCTCAAATACATCCAATATCCTCACTCCACCCCTTTAGACATGAAAGAAGTCTGACTGCACGGTGACAGAAAAGAGCTAGCAACCAATCAAGGGAGACAGATGAGTGATTGGGTGAAAGAGATCGATACTATATTATAAGAGAAAAAGCATTCAGGACTGGTGGAGTGGTAGCTTTTTCTCTAGCTGAACAGGCAAGTCTGTGATTTGGTGGAAAGCTTGTGAACGCTACATACCAAACAGACAATTTATCCTGAAGTTATTTTACCTAGAGGACTTATGATTGCTGGCTAGTAAACTAGCCATCCTGTATCCAGGTTTTTTGCTAACATTCTTACTGCCCGTTAGTTTAAAGTTTGGCAATACACTGCACAAATTACCTTTCTCATTTGGTGATCTATCATCACGTTATGTGGCTTTACATCCCGATGCATGATTCCCATGCTGTGAGAGTAATCCAAAGCCTGCACATGAACCAAAAACAACATTGAGCAAGGTTCTCAATAGGGCTAGCAATTTAAAACTTATTATAATACTCTTACCTTTAGAAGTTCATACAAGTAGAAACGAATATCAAAATCTGTTAATCTCTGGTAGAGATCCTATTAATAAGAATTAAACATGTAAGATCTGAAACGCAAATCTACCAAACAATAAATTCCTTTTTACACTGTCTTTATGCAGCTCTCCATTTATACAGCTGAAATATCATATTTCATAAATACATTAAAATACAAATAAAATGGTACCTTGAAATCTGTGTTATTAATGCACTCAAAGACCAGAGCTGGTGTTCTGGACTGAAATAAGCACGGATAACATTAGTTCATCAATTATTCATCTTGATTTATCTAAACTGAGAATGGCCCACGCTCAGGCTTGGCAGACCGATGGAGAGATGTTGTGACAGAAACCTACCACGGGATCCTTGACTGTGTCCACAAGGCGAATTATGTTGGTTCCTCCTCTTAAGTTTTCCAGGATTTTGATCTCGCGCTTGATCTTCTTCTTCTTGACAGGCTGCAAAAGTGGTAAAAGTGAGAAAGAAGCCATGAGTGAAATCCTTTGCGGATGTTGCTGTAGACCAGACCTTCAGGAAAGTTTTGCTTGAATGTGGATTTGAAATGTTTTGAGCCTCATAAACTAGAATTAAAACTGCAATTACAACCCCAATTCTGAAAAAGTTGGGACAGTATGGAAAATGGAGAAGAAAAAAAAGAAAAAAAAAAAGAAGTAGTTTGAAAATTCAGTTCACACTGTACTATATTGAAAACACATTATTTGATGTTTTACGTTGTGGATTTAAATTATTTTTGAAAATATACACATTTCAAATCTATTGACTGCAACACACTCCAAAAATGTTGGGACAGTTGACTGTTTACCACTGTGTAACATCACCTTTTCTTTTACCAACACTTATTAAGCGCTGAGTGAAGACACCAGTTGGTTAAGTTTAGCGAGCAGAAATTTCCCCCATTCGCCCATTATGCATTTCTTCAGCTGCGCAACTTTAAAATGCACCACATATTCTCAATGGGAGATAGGTCAGGACTGCAGCAGGCCATGTTAGCACCCGCACTCTCTGCTTACGCAACCACGCGCTTGTAATCTGGGCAGAATGTGGTTTGGCGTAGTCCTGCTCTGGATGGCAGCGCATGTTGCTCCAAATGGTGTACATATCTTTCTGCATTAATGGTGCCCTCACAGATGTGCAAGTTACCAATGACATGGGCAGTGACACACCCCCATACCATGACAGATGATGGCTTTTGGACCTGACGCTGATACCAGCTTGGCTGGTCCTTTCCCTCTTTGGCCCGGAAAACATGACGACTGTTTTGTCGAAAAACAAAACATTTGAAATATTGACTCATGAAACCACAAAACACGATTCCACTGTGCTATTGTCCATGTCAGATGAGACTGAGCCTAGAGAAGTAAGCGGTGCTTCTGGACAGTGTTGATGTATGGCTTCTGCTTTGTATAGTAAAGCCTTAACTTGCATCTGGGGATGGTGTTGTCTGACAAAGGCTAACCAAAGTATTCCCGAGCCCATGTCCATTACAGACTCATGACGGTTTTTAAGACGGTGACGTCTGAGGGATCGGAGATCATGCGCATTCAGAAGTGGTTTTCAGCCTCGCCCTTTACGCACCCCGATTTGACCGGATTCCTTGAATCGTTTAATTATATTGTGCACTGTAGAAGTTGAAATGTCCAAAATCCTAACGATTTGTCTTTGTGGAATGGCGTGCTAAAAGTGGATTATTCGCTGATGCATCTGTTGGCAGCCTTGACCCACCCTTGCTCTTGAAGGACTTTTTTGGAGGCTCCTTATATACTACGATTAGACGATTGCGTCGCCTTTTCACGTCACCTTCTTATTTCAACTTGTCACATCCCTATTAGTCCTAAACTGCCCCTGTCCCAAACTGTTTTGGAACGTGTTACATGCATCAAATTGAAAATAAACCTTTATCTTCAAAAAACGATGCAGTTGATCAGGTAAAACATCAAATATCTTGTCTTTACATGTTTGTTGTTTAAACACAAGTCAAAGTAAATTCACAAATCACTCCTCTTTGGATTTTAGTAGCATTTTCCATTCTGTCCTCACTTTTTCAGAATTGGGGTTGTACAGCAACCTGATATTCTTGCACGGCAGTTGATGAGAGAAATCTCATCACATGAGTAAAGAAAATCTCAAGCTCATTTTAATAATCACAGCTCTACGTCTCACCTTGAGTATTTTCACCACCACTCTGTCATTACTGTTGATGTTGATGGCTTCAAACACTTCGCTATATTTGCCTCTTCCAAGCTTCCGAACCAACTGGTAATCATCTTGGTTGCTGAGAGGTGAGAAATGAGATACAAGAACATAAAAATAAACTGGATTTATGCTTTATACAGTCAGAGGCCTCAAAGTGTGAAAGTGCAGATTTATTTTACAAACTTTTTTTTTTTTAATGTGGCTTTTTTTTTTTTTTATATCTGATCGAAGCCAGATATATTTTATTGTTGAACTTTCCAGCCAACCATCCATCCACCTTCCATACCGCTTATCCTACACCAGGGGTGTCAAATCTTATCCGCAATGAGCTGGTGGGAGTGCAGGTTTTCATTCCAACCAACCAAGTCATGGGGAGTCTGGCAGCTATCTCAGGGGGCACCCTGGATGGTGTGCCAAGCCACTGCAGGGCACAATTGCACACACATTCACACCACGGACAATTTGGAAATGCCAATCAGCCCATAAAGTGTATTTTTCGGAATGGGGGTGGAAACCAGAGGACCTGGAGGAAACATGCAAACTCCACACACAGGGTGGAATTGGGAATCAACCCCCCAACCCCGGACATGTCAGGCAAGAGCGTTAACTACTAAACCGCTGTGTTCCCTTGTAGGCTTGACAGTAGTGATGTGTTGTCTCCGAGAGTGATTCGTTCATTTTGTGTTGACCACGCATGTGCTGCAACATCCCCACAGGTTCTGTACAGGAAACAGACATGATTAGTTCACCTCTCGAGTCTTCAGGTTCGAGTCGTTCGTTCATCACGTCACAGCCCCACTGCATTCAGCCTACGAGGCGGTCACGGTATGAACGAACGACGCGAACCCGACAACTCGAGAGCTGAACTAATCATTTCTGTTTCCGGGGACGAAAAGAACGACTCAGACCGGGGGGTGAGACCAGGCGAGGTGAACTAACACACTGCGTAACCTGAAGACCCAGCTAAGAGATCAATCAATCATTTCCGTTTCTCATAACTCCGCCTTGGCTGCATTAACCCATAATTAAATTTTTAATTCCAAATGCGATCAAGGTTTGTGTACGTTCTAGCCGTGTTGGGGAATTTGAGATCCAACATTTTAATTATACTCTGCTGAAATGACTTGGTGAGATCCGTTCATTTTGCTGAACAAGATACAAAGACCCAATTAAAGATTAAAATGCCCCGAACTTGACTTGAAAAATGCCCATCGCTACTTGACAGATCCCTAGGGATTCCCGGGCCCCGCTTTGAGAACCCGGAGAACCCTAAGTCATGCACATTTTCCCTTCGGCTCAGGAAGGGCTGTTATTGAGCTGATTTGCTGAATCAGGTGTATTGGGAGCAGGGAACACATGAATATTTGCAGGACGGGGAGGGGGGTTGGTTTAACTGACCACAGTGGGGAACCTTTATAGCAAATAAATACAACGGGAAGGTTTGTACCTCCAGCTAGGCACGTGTGCTTCATAGTCCCAGTAATCTTTGCTCTTCAGAGTGTTCACATCAGCGTACACCCGCGCTTTGCTGGCCGCCGGACCAGGCATGGCGGGCATGTGCGAGGATGGATCTGCCTTTTCCTCACCGACCACAGCACTCCGAACACGACACCGCAAAGCCGGCCTTGTCTTCTCGCACCTCTGGTAACAGCCTGGTTCACTGTAGCAATGTGCGACTGATGTCTCCGGTGAAACAGGCCCGCAATGCAGCTGGGACCATGACCTCCTGTTCAAACCCGATAAGGAGTGTCCGAATGTGCCGGAAAGCAGCCTGCACGCTTTCTGACACAGCGCCAGCTTAATAACGCAGGTTAGGAGAAATTTCACCAAGACCGCATAGCTGGCTGCGTAGATCTGTGATTTACTGGCGGGTGATGAATAGCTGATCGCTAAGCGACACGCACAAGCATGAACATCTCACCTGTCAAGCGTGATAGTCAGCTTAGCGCCCAGCCTGCTACGCATGTAATTACTGAACTAGCCTGCAAACCACTGCACCCAGAGGGTTATAGCTTCTCTCTCAGCATGCTGAATCAACTGAAAATTAATGCGACTTGTTCGTAAACTCCAACGTCACATTAACGTTAATTCCGGCTACCACTTTATTAGCTATTATTGCTAGCTAGGACGAATGAAACGATTCATTAAAACAAAAACAGAACATAAATAAATGTACTGTAGACACCAGTGTGCTCGGATATTTCTTTAAATAACAGCGCGTAGATGTATATTTTTAATCCATAGTATTATAATCATGGTAACGGTCATAAGCTAAGCTAACGTTTGAGAATGCACGAACACACACACATGTATATACGCGGATAGCTAGCTAACAAGCTAGCTCGGTTCGTCAGCGACGTCTCGCGACTCTTCGAAAGTCAGTACGAACCGGTTACATCCAAAATGCCCAATTTTTTGGACACCGGTTGCCAGCTATGCACTAAATACACGACTATTAGGACATTTTTCAAAGGATAATAATTATAAGAAGAAGAAGAATACAATCTTGATATTTTTCCAAATGTTCCGCGAAGGGGGTGGAGGGATCCCCTGCACTGCTTAGCTAGCTCGCGCGCACTCTCTCTCTCTCACACACACACACCCCTTCTGTTTCAAACCGCAGAATCAAATACCGAATCCCAAACCACTTCCAATCGGATATATAGTGCACTGCGTAGGGTGCACACGCCCAGATTCTTCACCATATTCAGTGCACTTGTGCAGGAAACAGAGCGCCATTGGGTATTTAACCCAAGCTGCTGCTGTTTTGACTGGAGAACCGGAAGCGCTCAATAAGCTTCCAGTGTATGTTTTATTTATTTATTTATTTCAAAATAAAAAAGCCTGATTAAACGATTTAAAATCTTCTGAAGGTGTGCAAAAATGTCTACACTCTTGTGGCGACACCAATTATTACATGACCGACAGAAATATAATTGCAAACATTTATTGGTTAATGCCATGTAGCCTAAGGTCACAATACATACAAGTGCAAAGATAGGACAAATTATTACATATAGAGATATTTACATATTTCGATCGCCCCACAATCCTTAAAAACACGTAGAAATGTTAAAAGTGAGCAACAAAAAAAAAAAAAAACTAGAGAATGGTTTATAGGTACTAGACTTGAGGAGAGCAGGGTATACATCCCTATTTCTTATTAATGACCTCAGTTGGTTACCTATTCTAAATGTAACGACAAATGGACATTATGAAGGATTTTTTTATAGGGTTGCTCCTGAAAAGTACAAATGACTACATTGTTAGAGTTAGCAAACATTTAATATAATATTTCCTATTATGCCTCTACAGGATGCTTGCCTGTCATCATCCAAATAATCATGATCAGGAGATTGAAATGCTGATTAAGGTTTATTAAGGTGCAATTCTGTCTAACTGGAACTAACAAACTTTGTAGCATTGCTTAATACAACCAAGGTGCTTCTGATTCCTAGACTTTTTTTTTTAATATTAGGATACAAACCTAATGTTTAAGGGACATCACCAACGCTTTTCAGAGGCATGAATAAATGGGATAAAAAAAAAAACATAAAAGAAAATGTCTCAAAGATAAAATAATCTTACTACATCCACTTTAAGAAAGAAATACCTGTCCTCAGAGAGGAATGATCATGGACATATAGTTTACAGTATGGTGGAGATACAGACACTAAATTGTATTATTGTACTAAAATCATTACAAAACATCAATTTCTGAATAGTTCTGAAGATGATAGAGCATCATAGTAACACCTGCTTGTGTGTGCATGGTTTTGTGTGTGTGTGTGTTTTTTTAAATTGCTGTGACAGATATGCTGTTACTGGGCAGCTGAAATATAAGTCCAAACTTTAAACTGTATAAATCTATCAATGTTACTGATAAATGTATAAAGAGCCATGATAACTGCAGGGATGAATTAACCACTTACACTCGTCACATACAACTGCATCACTTCAAAGTAACTAACGTGGTTCTTCTGCCTATAAGACAACATACAAATAAGCACCAGTTACAGTTTACAACATAAAATACTAACATAGCGATTTTAGATTATTCATGCATACACATACCCTATTACATAATGGGTTGGGCATTGGAGTTTATACGGTAGTTACTATACGGAGCAGTTTGCCTTAATATATACACACACAAGTACTATGGCAGGTAAAAAGCATGAGGCTGTACATATACTGTACAAGATGGGGGGAAAAAGTAACACTGTTCGTCACATGCCTCAATAATAATTCCAGCCAGTGAAATCCAATTTCTCATGTTAGGAACCGCTCGGAACAAAACAACTGAACTCAACTTGTTAGTATTAAAACAGTGAAAATGCAATCGGTCACAAGCACTTACAACAGCACTATATTTGAATTTCAGATTTCAAATATTTTAGAAAGAAGTGCTAAAAAAATCTAGAATAGTCGTCTTTGAATGAATATCCTATAAACTTTTAAATACGTTTCAGACATTTTACTGTATTTTGCACCTAAGCATTTTTATTTATTAATTTTTATTTATTTATTTATTTTTTAAGGCCTGGCTGGAAAATACTGGTACTGAGAGTTTGAAAACTACATCACAGGCTGTGAGTCTTGAAATGAACCTCAATAAATTATAGCACATTTAGAATACCTGCAAGTTTCTCATATAAGCACTATATATTCGTGGCTTCGTTGAACAAGATGGGAGGCTAAGGTTGCTGGAGCACCACTACTGTATGCACGGGGCTACTGGATAGCCCCCTCCTTCTGCAGTGTGTTGGACTGTGTGCTCCTGAAGAGCCCCCAGCTCCCCAAAGCACTCCCCACACCACACGCACTTAAACTGAGCTTCCCGTGAATGAACAATGCCATGTTTGGCCAGGTGCTCTCGCTGCTTGAATCCCTTGTCACAGGTTGGGCACTTGAAAGGTTTCTCCCCCGTATGGACACGGCGATGTCTCTGGAGCTCCGAGGAGTATTTAAAGCGCCTCTCGCAGTCCGAGCACTTCATTGGTTTCTCACGGGCAGGATCACAGTGATGCTGGACAAAATCGGACGACGACTGAAAGCGCCGACCACACAAGGAGCATTTGAGCGGCTTCTCGGTGCAATGGGAGTTCTGGTGTCGCTGAAGGGTGGACGACTTTTTATAGCCCTTGCCGCACACGTCGCACTTGTACGGTTTCTCGGGTGCGTTGGCGCCTGAGCCGGATTCTCCACACTTATGCCTCAGCAGCTCCCCAGACTGTCTGAAGCCCCTCTGGCAAGCGGCGCACTTGAACAGGTTCTCAATTCCATGGACATGCTGGTGGTACAGAAGGTGGGACGGTTGGAGGAAGCCCTTGTCGCACTGGTTGCACTTGAAAGGACGTTCTGCAGGGTTTTTGTGAGTGCGGCGATGGCGCACAAGGGCGTACTGCTGCTTGAAACTCATTTGGCACTCTTCACATTGGAATGGTCTTTCTTCGGAGTGGGTGCGCTCGTGCTGCCGGAGGTCCGACGGCCGTTTGAAGGTCTTCCCGCACGTCGTGCAACGGAAGGGTCGTTCGCCTGTGGGTTGGCACTGGTGATGCAGCAGCTCAGACGACTCCTTGAAGTGCAGTTCACACAAGTTGCACTTGAACAGGTGCTCACCGGAGTGGGCGTACATGTGGCGCACGAGGTGCTGCCGGTGCTTGAAGGTCTTATCACAGACAGCACATTTGTAAGGCCGGTCAGCACTATGGGTACGCTGGTGGTGCGCTAGGTGAGACGCCTGGCTGAAGCTCTTCTCACAGGTGTTGCATTTGTATGGCTTCTCGCCCGTGTGCACTCGCTCATGCCGAGAGAGCTCAGATAGGTGTCGGAAAGCCTTCGAGCACACCGAACACTTGTAGGGCCTGTCGGAGTTTTGAAAATCAGTGGACGACGAAGAGCCCATTGCTGCTCCACTGCTGGAGGTCTCACCTGTTGACGGCTGCTGGGGGTTTGAGGAGGAATCTGGCCTGTAGGTTTTCTCACAAATGGAGCATTTCATAGGGTTGTTGCCATTCGAATGCTCGTTGTGATGTTGCGCCAAAGAAGTGAGAAGGGAGAATCCCATTTTGCACACGCCGCAGACAAACGGTTTCTGCTCTACCTGGACACACTGATGCTCCAGCAAATCAGTGGCCTGACTGAAGATCTTCATGCACTGGGTGCACTGAAAAGAGCGGTCCTGGCTCACCATGCACTGGTGCTCATGCGGGTTCGCCAGGTGAGATATATCATGGCCGCACGCTCCACATTTGTGCCCGCCCTCGCTCCCAACTTGCAGGGACGGCTGTTGAGCAGGCACGGGGTGCTGCTGGCTGTGCTGACCATGCTGCGACTGCTGTAAAGCAGGGTCTGCTGGAAGGACGATCCCATACACGGCGCTACCGAGGGGATTTTCGGCCCCTTGAAGAAGAGGATGAGCAACAGGAGGAGGGGCGACTGCATGCTGCTGCTGCCATGCCTCGGTCATCCTTCCGCTGTACATGTATGACTTCAGCTGTCACAGGACTTCGGTTAATTTCAAAATGTCCCAATACGTCGGGTCCTTGACGAATACAAGGGCCGATAACGAGCCGTGTTACATTATATGCACACACACACACAGCAAAAAAACCTTCACCAAGCAGTGTACCTGCAAGACAGAGACAACATCAGCTTACTTGAAAGTGCTTTAAGGAGACATTTCGAGAAAAGTCCCTTTTACCTAACATTTCTGCAGTAAATGCAAAGATTTACATATTTAAAAATAATAATAATAATAATAATAACAATTAAAACATCAATCACACCATCCTAAGTGTGCTTTTTTCCCCCAAAATGCACGTCCACAAAAAAAAACCATCTCAAATCAAATAAACACTATGAATGTAAGTCTACACAGGGTCAAACGTTGCCCTGAATCTCATATCATTTTAAGCTAGCCTGGCTATAATGCAAGAAAAAATCTACAGCTCGTGCACAATAGGACAAGCCATGCAAGCAACAGTCCCAGTGCAGTGCAGTACATACTGCATTCCATGCAAAGAAGCGTTTTAAGAATGTTTTTGATTATTATCATTTTATTTATATATATATATATATATATATATATATATATATAGCAACTTTAGCTAGCACCTGATAGCATTAGACACCAGCTCGTTTTTATACACCAACTTGGCTAATGTCCTTGCTCTAACCGCTAACAACAGACCAGTAAACAGTGCATGCATTAATGCATGCACACACAAAAAAAACACGGAATCAGGAATGTGTGAAGCAGAGGAGAAAAAAAAACAATCGGAGAGGAAACTCGAAGGGAAGGAGGGGGAAAAACCCACTGTGCACAATGGCATCCAAGCAGCATAATGCTCAGCCCCATCCCTATCTCAGTGCACTACACTCCAGTACACTACACACTGCACTACACTACACACTACACTGCACTACACTGCACTACACTACACTACACACTGCACTACACTCCACTACACTACACTACACCACACCACACAGCGGCTGCTACTCGGCTAAAGGGAAAACCGACACCAGGCATGCTGTCGGATATACATGTCGTTGTCCTCGCGCACCGATCAAATACCTTGTGTATTTTCCGGCTGGATCCAGAATGCACGAGAGAATAAAACAAAAGAGGTTCCGGTTCGGGGGGGACAAAAAAAAACACCCAAAACCAAAACAAACAGTCGGACGACGCGCCGCCGGTGGGGCTCCACAAGGCCCGAATAAACGTGACGCATCGGACCTCTGTGACCAGTCCCCCTCCCTCCAACCAGAACAAGGCTGACACCCAAATAATATGGGCGGATTCAAAGCAGCAAAGGGAGGAGGGGAATCTCAGCTGAACCTGCATTCATGTAATCTTTCCATATCTGATTTGGTGAGGGATAGATCAGTAATACACACATGCTGTATCCAGCTCCTAATAAACACAGGCCTCTGGATGGTCAAACTGGTAGACCCTGAAGGTTGAAATCTGGAATTGAACGGTTTTGAATCACGGCATTGTGAACTAAAATTGGATTTCTTGATTTGAAGAAAAACAAGAATAAAACTCTGAAAGATGAGAAATCTGAACAGCCATCTGAAAGGCAATTTTTTTTGCGTATCTCGGCACAAAAATAAATAGATCTATCCAGGCGGCTTAGTAGCTAGGACATTTGCCTCACGCCTTCAGGGTTAAGGGTTCGAGTCCCGCTTCTGCCCTGTATGCTTGGAATTTGTATATTATGTTCTGCCTGTGCTTCAGGGGTTTCATCCGGGGGTTTCCTCCTCCAGTCCAATCACGTGTGCTGTAGGTTGTTGTAGGTTGATCGGCATCTCTACATCGTCTGTAGTGTGTGCACGGGTGTGCGATTCTACCTTGTGATGGGTTGGCAACCCATCCAGGGTGTCCCGCGGCCTGTGCTCCGAGTTCCCTGGGTTAGGCTGTGTAGGATAACAGGGATAAGCATATTTACAGCTTATCCTACACAGAGTCGCAGGGAGCCTGGAGCCTATCCCAGGGAACTCGGGGCACCCTGGAGAGGGTACCAATCCATTCACACACCATAGACAATTTGGAAATGCCAGTATGAGTATGAGCACAACCAAGTGTACAACTGGGGGGGCGCACACCTATTTTCCTTAACAAACGGAAATACATTAACAAGGAATAGACATAAACAAATAGAATAGATGAAGAAAAGACAGATCCGTTGGCAGGGTTCTTTACATGGGAACACATAGAAAATATTTTGTACTGTATATTGGGGGGACAGATTGGTATTTCCTCAACATTTTGGGGGACACGACCCCCCCCCCCCAAAGAATGCGTGGTTACGCCCATGTATGAAGGTCTCAAAAATCAAAGAGGTTCATGAAATCACCAAAAGACCGCCCCTCAAAATATAGTTCTGTACCTTATCACTGAGGTAGTGTGTATATACGGTTGAGGTCATAAGATGGTATACACCTTGCAGGATCTAAAATAGAAAAGAGATATCATCAAAATGACCTTTTATTTTTTATTTAGTACTGAATTTACACAAGTGAACCAGTTCAAAAGTTTACATACACTTGATTCTTAATACTGTGTTGTTACCTGGATTATCAGTGACCTTTTATGTTTTGTGTCCATTATTGATGAGTCCCTTCAACAAATTAAGAACGGATCGTGGATTCAGACAACAGAGTGGATTTAGATCATTCTTATCATGTAACTGACTTCGGGAATTATTCATAACTTATTAATTGTTCATAACAACTTTATTTAACATATCAGTATCTTTACAGAATTTGTGCAATTATGGTGCAGGGTCATTGTTTGTGTGGGGTTTCACATGTGCTTATTGTATCTGAACAGGGTTCTCCGGGTTCTCTAGGTTCGTGCAGGTCCCAAAAATCATGACAGTAGGTGGAATGGAGACTCTTAGGTGTGCATGTGTGTGTTGCCGTATGTCCCACCCGGGATATATTCAAGGTGTTCCTTGTATGCACAGGCAGTGGATTTACTGCAACCTTGAAGCATTTATTGAAGCTGGATGACTAAATAAACATGCAGGGATTGTTTATATTTCTTGAATAAAATAAAATAAAATAAAAGGATTGTAGCATATTGTATTTGCTACTCTTGAATGTAATGAGTGATTGCACTGTACAACCATTCATATTTAACAGTGTTAGTGGGGGGGGGGGTTGTTGACATTTTTAAGCTTTTATGATATTTTTAAGCTTTCTTTAAATTGTGAGTAATAACTTCCTACAGGAGAGATGTGCCTAAAAACATGTAATATCTTAAGGTCCTTAATACCTCAGTGCTCTAAAAACATGTACTGTCTTGAGGCTCTGTTTTCCATAAGTCTGTTTACCGACACATGTGGTGTTGACTGACACAACCTAAATATTGCACCGGACACAATTTCTCTTCTAGCATGACATCTTTGCACCTCAGTAGTTATGGAAAATTCCTGTTGGAGTCTCAGTGTTCATGGGAACTTCATGTAAAATCATGGCTTCTCATTGAAATGCTGTGGTACATTCATGAGAAATCATGAGCTATATATAGCATCCCAAAAATCCATGGTCCACCCAGTTAGGTTCACATTTAAGACAGAATGTTTATGGTATTCACATAAATCCACATAGCTCCATAAAAAGGGCCTAAAAAGGGCCAAAGGTCTTCGATGAAACTCATATAATTGTATATAAAAACTAGAATTTTTATGTTCATATGACTCACACTGAGGTTAGCACATTCGCCTCACACCTCCAGGGTCGGGGGTTTGATTCCCACCGTGGCCCTGTGTGTGCGGAGTTTGCATGTTCTCCCTGTGTTGCGGGGTTTCCTCCGGGTACTCCGGTTTCCTCCCCCAGTCTAAAGACATGCATGGAAGTCTGATTGGCGTGTCTAAAGTGTCCGTAGTGTATGAATGTGAGTGTGAGTGTGTATGTGATTGTGCAGTGCGATGGATTCGCACCCTGTCCAGGGTGTAACCCCGCCTTGTGCCCGATGCTCCCTGGGATAGGCTCCAGGTTCCCCATGACCCTGAAAAGGATAAGCGGTATAGAAGATGGATGGATGGACATAATATAATGCTCTCCATAATATAAAAGTATCTGTGTTATGCTATGGGAGTATTTCACTATTTTGCTGTGAGTCAATGCAAATCATTATAACACAATTTTGTCATTTGTATGTCTCTTCCAGGATGACCCCACCCTCATCCACAGGACAATAGTTTCATAAAGATGAAAATTATGTAAATCATATGCTAATTGGACTTCAACTGGTCTCATCCCAATTGAACACCTATGGGAGATTCTGGAGCAATGTGTTAGACACCACCATCATCTAAACACCAACCATCATTTATTAGAATGGCGTTCATTGCTCCAGTACAGTTTCACAGTCTTGTAGATTTGATGCCAGGATGCACTGAAGCTGTTCTTGTGGCTTGTAGTGTCCCAACATGACTTAGAAAGACACTTTATAGATTTCTTTTTCTCTTAAATTTGTCACCTGTTTATATACTGCATTTCACATAAATAACTAACCCATATATAAATAAGACGGTATTCCAGGTGGTAACTCATCCTCCAAGTGGAATGTGAGAAACCCAAGGGAATTTTCATTAAAGGTGACTAAGCAGTAGAATCTTGGACAGAGCACGGTCCAAGGTGTTATTAAGATGATCGGATCAGTATCACTCTTCTCTCAGGAATAAATGTGACATCACTTCCTTCATTACATGTACATAAAAGTGCATCGCTTGTTCTTTTTCCTTTAAAAAAAAAAAAGAAAACTATAGAAAATATCATAACCTCAAACATTTTATTAATTTTTCCACATAACTTGGAAACATGTCATAAATCATTGCGTAAGAAAGGGCATGCTCGGGCATGCAATGATTCCACAACATGATGATGTCACTGGATGAGTAGTATAAAATATACAGTAGCAGTTTTATCATTCATTAATTGAGATGATTTCAGTCAGGTCCCACTGAGAAACAAGCTGGCTTTTTTTGTTGTTTTTTGTTTTTACACTGCTTTCAGTCCCTAGTGTCACCTAAACTTGCTGGACAGAGAGACAGGCAGAAAAATCACACAGAATAACAGCAGAAGAATACAGGCCAACAAACATGCTGTAAAAATTTCCACGGGCTCAGTGTTCTAAAGCCAACCCATTCAGTTCAAAGGTGAGTAGAGAGAGAAAGACAGACTGATGGTTCCATGCCTCCTTACACGACTTCTGTATATGTCGTCACTTTGTACAAAGCCTGCTTGCTGGGATGATTTTTTTTTCTTTAATTAAAAAAAGGCACTCAGCATTATCAATGATATCTTGCAAACAGTTAAAAGATACTAACTTGTCAATAATATAGAATATATACATGTACACACACACACATATATATATATATATATATATATATATATATATATATATATATATATATAGAAAGCAGTGGTCAAAAGGTAACAGTCTCAAACTTTACAAAGCATGAGCCAGAATACTCAACCTTCGATGTACCTCTGTTGCGGTTCAGGTCATACAGGAAGTATGATGCATGTTTGGCATAGTAGAGTATGTAGTAGTTTAGTGTGAAGTAAAACAAACGAACAAAGCAATGGATTGGATTGTGCTGACATTCAGTGAGGGTGCCAAAACGGTTTGTCGCAGGGTTACTCCATTCACTACACACTAGTGAATTTTGTATTCAGATGAAAACATATCATGATCAAGCCCTTTAAGATAGCCTTTACTTCTGACTTACAGAGTGTGGGTATGGATATGTGAGATTTTTCGATGGATGAACTGCTGAGTGGTTGCAGTGGTCCTATAGGGCAGTAAGTACCCTTGGATATTCGAGAGGGTGTGTAGTCTTGGACTGACTAGTTACATATCAGTGCCGTGTGCACTTGACCGCCTCGCATGCACTAGAACATCTTTGTACATAAGACCACAAGACCATCTCACTAACCTATACAATCATGTTCAGAAAAAAAAATCAGGCCAGATGTGCACTCAAAAAAGGAAAATAAACAACCTTGTTAACGAGCAAAAAGACATGACAAATTATATCAGGCAATATTGTATCTTCAAAACCTAAATATGTGCAATACTTTTATTCCTAAAGAATACTGTTAGTGGGCCTTTATTATGGAGAAGGAAAAAAAAGTCAGCAAAGATACCTAATGGATAAAAATGGAAATATATCATTAATGGAACCACAAACTAAACTTACAATTTACATGGTGTTTTCCAGCGTAGATTAATGTAAATTCTGGGTTCCTTACATGAAGTAGTGATGCTAAGTGTGCAGCATGTGCATATCTTACTTTTTCATAATAGTAAGTGCTGTTATTAACATTCTCTAGGCCATTGTGTTTAAATAAAGAAATGAATGAATAAAATGGCTACACCAATGTTGAGTAAAATCACCATGACCACCAGGACAGAACTGGAGCCCTGTGGAAAGAAAAAGAAAGAGTTACAACGAGCCTTTCCTTGATACATTCTGTCATTATTGGACAAGAAATGACTCATTTGAGATCAGAAAAATGATCTTCTCGACAATGACTCCGTATAATTCAGTTACAAGTGCTCGTTCCACTTACACATCTATCCACGTCCCTCAATGCAAGTTCAGAATCACAAAAAGAATATTACCTTTTAATCAACTTCCTTTGTTTTAAATAAATAAATAAATAAACAAATAATAGAGCCATACTTACTGAGTTTGTTTTGACCAGGTTCAGATGCTCTCCATGGTTTTCTAGAGTGATTGGAGAGGATGTTAAAGGGGGAGAAAGGGTGACATCCCTGTGCAACGGCCATTCTTCCAAATCCACCCCGATATTCAGGCTGTCCAGCATCTGCACAGAATCCATGGATCCTTCCCTGGCTGCGAGACCCCACTGTTTTCCTTCATGACTCCGTTGACGTAGTGTCTGCGAATTGTGCCCTTGGAGACTTGGACATTCCATGCCTGAACCAAAGTGCTGCTGTGAAATGGAGTCAAGGGGCTGAAACCTCATTTCCACCCGGTAGTCATCCAGATTTTCATTGTCTTTCTCAGGCAGCTGTGAGTGGCAGGGGTTCCACTGGGAAGAGTTCTCAACAGTCCATCCCAGACTGGAGCTCTTGGCTCCTTGTTCTGGTGGCTGGTAGTCATTCAGACTGGATTCACCAGCTGTATGATTAGTAAAGGTCTGGCTTGGTTTGTGATTGGAGTGGACATGCTCGTGTGATTTGCGATAGGAAGATACATGCTCTCTAGTGTTGTAGTGGGAGGATGCGCGGTCTTGTGGTTTTGCATGTGTGGAGATATACTCCTTTGGCTTGTGATTGGAGGAGGAATGCTCATGGGTTTTGTGATTGGACAAATTATGACCCGAGGCCTTGTGATTAGTGTATGTGTGTACTTGCGGTTTGATCTTGGAAGTGTTGTGGTCCATAGAGTTGTGACTTGATGGAATATGCTCCCATTCTCTATGTTTGGAGATTGTGTATTCCCTGGACTTGTGATTCGAGGATGCATGCTTCCAGGTCTTTTGATTGGACGACAGGTAATCCCATCCCTTATCTGAGGAGATGTGCTCAATGGGCTTGTGATTGGAAGAGCCATTCTCCCACGAGCGATGTGTTGAGGAGTTTTGCTCGTGTCCATTGATGTGGCCGATCTCCTCCTCCAGTAGGGATGGTGTGGTAGAACGACTACTGTCTCCTTTGCTGCCCCGTCGGTTGGGATACATGTCTGCAGTCCAACTGTGTGCTCCACCTCTTCCATTGTCCATGCCTCTTCCTTCAACCAGAACCTGAATCTCTGCCCCTCCCTGTTCATCCACAGCACTCTGACGCATGAAGCAGGTGTTCCTGGTGCGGTGAGATGGTGGGGTACATGGAGGTGATGGAGGGTTGCTTAGGACAGGACTCAGGTCTGGGGTCTGGGCTGGAGGAGTTGTGTCTGGTGTGCAGAGCTCTGGGCTGTCTGTCCCAGTTGAGATCACTTCCACCTCTTTCTCTTTTCTGTCTTGATGCTTTGGTCTCTGGCATTCCAGTCCTGGTGGATAGCAATGACATTTTGTAAGTAAGACAATGGTGCATCAGAACAGGCTTTAATGTATTAAAGGGACCTTTCTATTAACTGACCATTTCCATAATGATGGAAGGAAGGGGAGAGTTCTTTGGCAATAATCCGGGCCAGACGAAACTCCTCCTGGGCCCTCTGTGCAACACCCTCAGCTGCCTCAGCTTTTCCTCGGGCATGAGTTGTTCTGCATCAAGTGGCATTAAGAAAGGTTATATTCAGCACAATGTTTAACTTCATTTTACAAGTTGCAAGTAATTTAAAATCTCTAATTGGTTAAAACTCTCAAAATTCCCCAATCAATATATTTACTCTTAATATATCCTTGGATAAGGGTTAAAGATTAAACATGATGAGTTAGAACCCAGTAAGTGCTTACCTTGACAATGCAATCTCTGCCTTCTGTTTAGCAATTTCTGCAGCCTTCTCAGAGGCTTCAACAGCACGGTCCACTTTCTCCCGAATTTTGCTGGTGCGCAGTGGTATTATGTTCTTCCTCTTGCCACTCACCAGAACATTCTGCTTGTATTTGCCTTCCTCTTTTGTTCCATCATGGAAGGTGGTGCAGCCATAACCATGCCGCTTGTTCCCAAACCACTCGCCCTGGTAGCGCAGCCCATCCGAGCGATGACTGATCCCCCAACCTGTTCGCATGTCATTCCTCCATTCCCCCACGTACGTCTCAGTGACTGTTGCGTCTACACTGGCTCCTGTCTCCCCATCCCCGAGGCTGACGTTAGAGTTGATGTCGGATGCAGCTGAGCTGACCGTGCTCATGCCTGCCTCACTGCAGAAGGAGCTCTGTTTGCTTAGCTGGCTGGCCAGGGAGCTCTTGGACTCAGAACGGCGTAATTTCAGGCCACTCAGTATGGACTGCCGGAAACGCCCTTTCCTCTTTCGCTGCCGGTCAGCATCACTTTGGGCACAAAGAACAAAGCCTCCACGCCCCACCGGGCTCCCGGCCACCCCGCTCACAGCAGAGCCATCATCGGGGGTTGGAGCTCCCTCGCTGTGTTCAGAACGAAGCGAGTTTATGGAGGTGCGCAGAGGGGAGAAGATGACAGCGGCCATGCCATAAGGCACACTCTGACGCACCCCATAGCCATGTCGCATGCCACTCAACCACTGTCCCTGGTAGGTACCTTTCCGAGAAGACATAATGCAGTTTAAGTCAAACAATGGCCACAATGCAATATATTCGCTCTATAACTTGTTTGGCTATATACTCGATCATCTTTCAAGGTTTCATTTTCCATAGCATGGCACAATGTCTCCCTTTCCCTGACAAACACAAAATCTGATCTTTTCTAATTAGATTAAATCCAACTTTTGTATTTTTTCATCACTATCATGCACTGTTTAGCTCGTTCTCAGGTCGGACACGAGTAACCAGTATCTAGTAAAAACCCACTTAATCTCCCAGGAGCAGGCAGGTCCAAATTCCTCGTTCTCATAACTACTTATCTTTCCAAAAAGTTTCAATGTAGTTACAGAATAATTCAGTAGTAGTATCATGCCTATTAAAATATCATCTATATGTTTATTTGCTAAATATATAAAACATTTAATATAAGCAGTATTAATGACGCTTTCTCTGGAATTCCCAATCATTGCCACAACTTAATTTAATAATAGCTTGTAGCTATAATAACCAGCTTGTAATCGTCTTGTGAATTGTAAACATCGACTGTACAACATTGATGGTTTTTTTTTTTAATCATTCTTATTGTTCTTAATAGGGAAATTACAATTCTTTACAGCAGCTATAGACAATTGACTTCTTCAGTTAGTTGAACAAGACAAAATCATTAACCTTACAAATCAGTAGTGTGGATTTCTTTATATTGATTTTAAATAATCAATAAATAAGTGCAAAGAGGCAGTCAATGAAATTACATAATAATTCATAGTAGTTTCTGAATAATAGGTCAGTTATCTTAACAATTTAATTCATTTAACAATAAATGAACTTCTGATAAACACCTACCATATACCACTGGTTGGTTTACTATTATTATTATTATTATTATTATTAATGTAAAAATTATAATTAAAGTAAAGCAGCTCATTTGTAGAGATAATTTACAATTTACAGTTTCTAGGAATCTAGACCAAGGCAAAGATAATGAACCTTAGAAATCAATGGTGTGGATTTCTCAACATTGATTTAAATAGATAGATAGATAGATAGATAGATAGATAGATAGATAGATAGATAGATAGATAGATAGATAGATAAGCACAGTCAGGGAAATAACAAAATAATTCATAGTAACGCTGTAATTGGCTTTTTTAAAAATGAGCAGTTATTTTTACATTTATGGCATTTGGCAGATGCCTTTATTCAGAGTGACTTACAATTATCTCATTTATGTTAAGGTTAAGGGCCTTTCTGAAGGGCCCAGTAGTGGAAGCTTGGCAGTGCTGGGTTTGAACTCACTACCTTCTGATTAGTAGCCCACTGCCCATAATGCTTCCAATCCAGCACACTACATCCATAATCATTAAAAGAGTTTGTGCTCTTTATATGCATATTGTAGTATAATCAGAATACACTGAAAGTTTGGAGGCTATGTTTAAAATCCATGCTCCAGGTGAGGCTCGAACTCACAACCTTGGCATTGCTTCACCTGTACTGCTCTATAAGTATCATGCGCTGACCGATTGCCCCACTGGAGCAATCGGTTGTTGATATCTTACTTATCTTAACACTTTAATTCACTGATCAATAATAAACATCTACCAGTAGTTGGCTTACTTAAAAAAAAAAAGATATATATATATATATAATTCTTAATATGAAACTTACAGTTTCTCTAAAGCAGCTAATTGCTATAGATAATTTACATATACTCTTAGTTGAGAAACTGGAACAAGGCCAAATCATGAAAATTACAAATCGATGGTACGGATTTCTCCATACAACAACAATAAATAAACAAAAGAAATAACAAAAATAAATGTTATCCAGAAATAACAAAATAATTTATAGTAGTTGCTGAATAATATGTTTTAAGGTGGATATTAAATTATTGTCAAAACTGGCTTATTCTTTCATTGCTATGGCAAAGTATCTTAACAACTTACTTCACTGAACAATTAATTTGCTTCTAGTAAACATATATGAAATACCATTGGTTGGCTTACGTTTATTATTATTAATGTGAAAATTACAATTTCTGTAGAGCAGCTAATTTGTGTAGAACATTTACAATTTACAGTTGAGAAGCTGGACCAAGGCAAAAATAACGAACCTTAGAAATGATGGTGTGGATTTCTCCACATAAAAAATAAAAAAATCAGTAAATAAGTGCAGTCAGTGAAATTACAAAATAATTCATAGTAGCAGTTAAATAATATTTTTTAATGTGCAACATCTACCATTGGTCAGTTTACTGTTTATTATTCTTAATATGAAAATGACAGTTTCTCTAAAGCAACTAATTTATATAGAATATTTCAAATTGAGGAGCTGGAACAAGGCAAAAATCACAAAGCTTACAAATCGATGGTGTGGATTTCTTCATATTGATTTTTTAAATTGAAATAATGGAAAGGTAAACGTTATAAGGCAGCCAAAGAAATTTTGTGTGACGTGAACCCGGAAGTGGTGCGGCGTGAAACCAGATGCTGTCCAAGGTGCTATACTGGAGCCCAAAAAAAAAAAA
>JAFFST010028271.1:2494-13955 GCA_022414735.1 Noturus placidus
GGTTTAGGGGGGCAATCACTTTTTCACACAGGGCCATGATGGTTTGGATTTTTTTTCACCTTTAATAATAAACACCTTCATTTACAAATTGCATTTTGTGTTTACTTGTGTTGTCCTTGACTATTGTTTAAATTGGTTTGATGTTCCGAAACACTTAAGTGTGACAAACATGCAAAGGAACAGGAAATGAGGAAGGGGCAAACACTTTTTCACACCACTGTAGGTCTATAGAGGACAAAAATGTCCAAAAACGGTCATAAAAATATTATATATTAATACTTTCTTTTCCATTTTCACTGGTCAGTTTTTTTTTTCCAGCATTAGTTCTTATAATTATCAAGCATTCGTTCATTTTCAGAATTGTAATACTTTAAATGCTGGTTTATTTACATAATTCCACAAATGATTTTTTCTTATTAAAAAAAAAAGAAAAATAGTTCTTATTTTCCATATACTAAATGAGAAGTAGAAATTATAAATACGATTTTCAGTATACACATACAAACCACAACTCTGATATCACACACACACACACACACACACACACACACACACACACACACACGCGAGCGTACCACAATTATATCTGCATCATTTCTTCAGTTGGTCTGCAGTGCTCTATAACACAGCAGAATCAGAAAAAAGAAAAAAGCATGTATTTTCCCCAGATTCTAAACCTGAGAAAATACTAGATATTTCTGAATTATTTTTTTTTAATTCCATGTTTTGAAACCTTGTCAACAAAATAAAAGCCTGTTAACATAGAATGCATGAATTTATGCTTAAACATCACAGGGATTAAATATTGCAGTCTGATTGGATTTCAATGGGGACATTTTTGTCCTTAAGGTCCTGAGTGTAACTATTTTGTGTATCTAGTTTAAAATAGATTTATGAAAGTAAATGAGAGTGAAATATTAAAATTCCAATAAAAATACACACCTTTTGCTAAATTTATGCTGTTTGCATTAACACAGACAAGATGATTAAAAAAATTAAAAAGACAAAAAAGGTCCATAAGGACGCACAAAGGGTTAATGGAAATTTTCACATTCTTGGTCCAGTGAGGCCTTAATAAATTAAGGAAATGGGTCATGTATGGCCTTACCTTAATCCCCATTATAAGAATGCTGTAATGTGTGTATGTCTGTGTGATTAAATAGTGTGAAGAATAACTAGTTATGTGAAACATATTTGTAATTTTAAATTTTTTGTCAGAGGCATTTGTAAATATAACACTAAATCTGTATAAATTCACCATATTAGTAATTAGACTACTTTTACTTGGAAAAAAAATTGCGGTTATGTCTTACTAGTGTAGACAATTGGTGTTAGATAAAGCTATACACTATATGGCCAAAGGTTTGTGTTCTTCCTTTGGTTCTTCCTCAATATGTTGCCACAAAGCTGGGAGGACCCTAATTGTCTACAATGTCTTTGTATGCTGTAGCATTATAATTTCCCTTCATTGGAACTAAGAGGCCCAAATATCTTCCAGCATTACAATGCCCCTGTGCACAAAGCAAGATCCACAAAGACATTGTTTGCCAAGGTTGGTGTAGAAGAACTTGAGTGACCTGCATAGAGCCCTGACCTCAACCCCACTGAACACCTTTGTGTTGGGTGATTTTGAACACCGACCGTGCCCCAGGCCTCCTCACCCAAAATCAGCGCTTGACTTCAGGGAGGCAGGACTTGAGGGGTATTCCTTGTATGCAGTGGTTAGTAACGACCAAAAGTGGTCCAAAGAAGTGCTCAAGTATCTCACAGGTGTCCAAGGCTCACTGAAGTGTGTGTGGATGGAAGGTTACTTCGTCTGGTCCGATACCACAGAAGAGCTACTGTAGCAGGGTTAATGCTGGCTATGATAGAAACGACACGACAGGGTTCATGACATAACTCTGATTTAAAAAATTACTACCAGCTACATTATTTGACTGGCTCTGCCTGTGTTTTGGCAGCTGGTGACCAGTCAGACGAAGCTGGAGTTTCAGCAGAGAAAATATCCCCTCCTGGGTTGAGGTGTGTGTGTTAGATGAGCTAAAATACTGGGATGTTCAGGGCAGAAGGTACTCCAGGCTGCAGGAGCAGGCTTGGCAACCTGTGCCTCAGTGTCGGGTATCAGCTCAGTATATCCCTGGTGTGTGTTATAGTGATGTGTCGTTCATGAACGATTTGTTCATCTTCAACGAATCTTTAATATGACTTGAGCACATTGAGTTGTGTCAGAGAGTGATACGTTCATTTTGTGTTCACCGCGCATGCGCTGCAACATCCCCATTGGTTCTGTACAGGAAACAGAAATGATTAGGTCACCTCTCGAGTCTTCGGGTTCGAGTCATTCGTTCATCACGTCACATCCCCACTGCATTCAGCCTATGAGGCTGTGACGTCATGAACGAACGACTCGAACCCGAAGACCCGAGACATGAACTAATCATTTCTGTTTCCGAGAAACAAACGCAACAAATGCAATGTGACAAAGGAAAGAACAACTCGGATCAGGAGGTGAAGTGAACTAACAGACTGCATAGCCTGAACACCCAGCTATGCAATTAATGAATCATTTCTATTTCTCATCATTCGGTCTCGGCTGCATTCATCTGTAGTTTATTTTTCATTCCAAATGTGATCGTTTGCATAAGTACTAGATGTGTTGGGGAATTTTACATGTACATTTAATGATATTCTGCTGAAATGAACGAAATGACTCGAAAAAAGATTCGTTCATTTTGCTGAACGAGATTCAAAGATCCGAGTCAGTAAAATGATCCGAACTTCCCATCCATCCATCCATCCATCCATCTATCTTCTATACCACTTATCCTTCCTCCAGGTTCATGGGGAACCTGGAGCCTATCCCATGGAGCAGCAGGCACAAGGCGGGGTACACCCTGGACAGGGTGCCAATAACTTCCCATCAGTAGTGTGTTAACCAGAGGTAAAGTATAGTGATGAAATGCAGCAAAACAAGTGGTCGGTTTGGAAAGGGTGCAGTGTGTGGAGCAATCCAAGGTGTGTGTAAATCATCCCTTACATGCACTATTACAGTGGTGTGAAAAAGTGTTTGCCCCCTTCCTCATTTCCTGTTCCTTTGCATGTTTGTCACACTTAAGTGTTTCGGAACATCAAACCAATTTAAACAATAGTCAAGGACAACACAAGTAAACACAAAAGGTTTAGGGGGCAATCACTTTTTCACACAGGGCCATGATGGTTTGGATTTTTTTTCACCTTTAATAATAAACACCTTCATTTAAAAATTGCATTTTGTGTTTACTTGTGTTGTCCTTGACTATTGTTTAAATTGGTTTGATGTTCCGAAACACTTAAGTGTGACAAACATGCAAAGGAACAGGAAATGAGGAAGGGGGCAAACACTTTTTCACACCACTGTATATACGTTAAAAGAAACACTAGTGTGCATTACATTCACACACACACACACACACACACACACACACACACACACACACACACACACACATATCAGACACTCTGTTTAAATAAATAAACAAACAAAGAAAATAAATACAAATAACTCATTCAGACTCTTGGGTAAGTGCGGATCTGAGGATTAGCCTGTAAAGCTGCTGTCTAGCCCAGACCAGCCGGAGCCATCCCTTTACATTAGCACAGCATCATATTTCTGCTCCAGCCCTCATGTTCTTCCCCAATCAAGCCAATTCAGTGAGCAATGGAAGAACGGAAGTGGATAACCAAATAGAGAATAGCAACAGCAGGAATAACAGCAACAGCTTTCTTTATCATTTAGTGTGCCTGGTTAATTCTCTGGCTAGGCTGAGTAAAGAAAATAATCTCTGCCTGGGTGTAAGCTTCAATATTGAATATCATTCAGTTTCTACAGTTTAGATGGAACTGTTCTTGAAATGTAGGAGTGAGATGGAGGAGTGAGAGGGAGGAGTGAGATGTAGGAGTGAGATGGAGGAGTTAAATGTAGGAGTGAGATGGAGGAGTGAGATGTAGGAGTGAGATGTAGTAGTGAGATGGAGGAGTGAGATGTAGGAGTGAGATGGAGGAGTGAGATGGAGGAGTGAGATGGAGGAGTGAGATGTAAGAGTGCTATATAAGCTACAGGGTAAGCAGAAGGCTCATGTCTCAGTTCTCGAGCTGTTACAGTAAGAGTAACGATGTAACGCTGTCTAGTGTCATAAATGGCTACAAAAAGCTGTGATTATAGAGTCACTTACCGTCGCCTGGTGATATCGTCTCAACTTCTACACCCATGGCGATATACTGTGGTTATCTGAGTGGAACTGAGCAGTAGAGAGGAGCAGCTATGCTGAGTGAGTTGTGCTGGTGAAGGACGCGGGGGGGGAGACGCGGGGGGGGGGGGGAGCATTCTCCGCCCACTGAGAGCCACACAGCGGTGAGAACGCAGCCTGCACTCCGCTCCGAAGAATTATCATAACCATAACAACAACAATATCCATCCATCCATCTTCAACCGCTTACTCCTTTTCAGGGTCACGGGGGAACCTGGAGCCTATCCCAGGAGGCATCGGGCACAAGGCGGGGTACACCCTGGACAGTATAAAAAATAAATAATCATAACAACAAAAACAGCAATAATAATAATAATAATAAGAAGAAGAAGAAGAAGAAGAAGAAGAATCATAATCATAATCCTAATTATAAGCATACTAGTAATAACCATAATAATAAAAATAACAATAATAATAATCATAGTCCCCGCGACCCGATTACGGGTAAGCGATTGAGGATGGATGGATAATCATAGTCATAATAATCATAATCATGCTGATAATGATAATAGTACTAATAACCACCTCCATCATCATCATCATCATCACAATAATAACATAATAATAACATAATAATAGCTGTAATAATAATAATAATAATAATAATAATAATAATAATAATAATATTCACCACTATGAAGAGTGACTCACCCCTACTCACTTCACTCTTTCATACTGCACATACATTATTTAAACAACATACCCAAATTCTTCAGATGATTGGTTGTTTGTTTGTTTGTTTGTGTTTGTTTTATTTTGTTTTCAGAAATTGCATGGCATACGAATGTTGGCTTTTTCAAAATATCATTTAGCACTATTAGAAACATGTATATATGTATATCAAAAGTTTCCGTACGCCTTGCAGAATCTGCAAAATGCTCTACTATTTTTTAATAAGAGGATCATAAAAATTACATGTTGTTTTTTTATTATTTAGTTCTGCCCTGAATAAGTTATTTCACATAACAAATGTTTACACATAGTCCACAAGAGAAAATAATAACTGAATTTACACAAATTAACCAGATCAAAAGTTTACATGTGCGTAAAGTCTATACAGGAACAGAAATGCGTGTTTAGTTTAAATGGATGCTAAGTTACAGTAATGGTCCCACCAAGTGATCTGGATGTAATTTATAACATATATTTTGACTTTCTATAAGTGGACACGAGTGTGCATGAAAGAGTTAAGTAAAAACAATCAAACAAACAAATAAATACATTTTTAAAAAATCCACTATCTAAACTTTACTGAATTCACTGAACATGGAACTGCATGTTTAATTTAAAATGATATGCTTTAAAACTAGACTAATCGGTCACCAACCGCCAATAACACTAAATAAGTAAACAATCGAGGAGACAGAAAAAGAAGAATAGTCAATGTACTGCTAGTATACGTTAGTAGATAAGGAAACACAAAATTCCAAAAAAGACACAAATTCCCACAATGCCTTTGCACTAACTTGTTTCCGTTTGTCCAATACCTTAAATATGTCCGAGTGGAAACATAACCCGAAGAAAATTCTGGTGGTATTTTAGTTTGCTTTTATTGCAAAATAGTGATGGTATGTTTTAACTATATTATACACGAAGAGTACAGTATTTTGTAGCTTTTATGTTGTATAATTTTGACATTTAAATTTATTTCTAATTTCTAATAGTACTGTTGTTTGTACACATGCTTCTTAGCAACGCCCTGGAGTAAACACGAGTAGCTGTCATGCTGGCTAACTAGTTCAATGTTTGTGTAATAGACTTCTCTTTATTTATTTATTTATTTATTTGTAGTTTCACGTGTAAACGATTTCTTTTTAAGTGTAATGCAGTTGCCTAAAATTATGAACACAAAATGATCAATATAGAATAGGCGAATCTTGCTTGAAAGTAGTACTCTTAAGGGGTCATGTCAGATTAATCAGGTTATCCTTGAGTAGGATTAGGGATTTCACGTTTCAGAAGACTGGGGGAAGAGTCTTTAAGTATTCTGAGTAAACATCATACACACTCTTGCTGAGCTCTCTCAGTAACATCTTGAAGCAGAATATATTTTGATATATCACAGTACCCTTCATTATCTTAATTGATCAACATTCTCAAAATCTTTTCAATTGACAGACCTAACAAGCATGGAATTAGGAAAAGCTAAACTTCCGAGGTCGGGACTCAATACACTGCTCCAAGCCATTCATCCCGTGCATGGGATAGCCTGGACAGATGGGAGACAGATTTGCCTCACCTCGTTCTACTATGTTGCCGGCGAGCCTAAATTTGGCGACACTAATGTAATTGGACAGTTTGAACATGTCTTGGGACTTTTCTGGGGACCTCTGTGTTGTTCGGGATCTCCTGCTCTACTCGCAGTGCAGCACAAGAAGCATGTGACGGTGTGGCAGCTTCAGCTGAGTGCCCTCGAGCAGAACAAACTGCTGTGCACCCAGACGTGTGAAATGAGTGAGCCTTTCCCACTGCTGTCTCATGGCTGTGTGTGGCACCCCAAACAAGACATCCTGGTGATTTTGACTAAGCAGGATGCCTCTGTGCTGTTCTCTGTGCGTGTGGACAATCGACGAGTGAAGGCAGACATCCGTGGAAGCAGTCCGATCCACTGTGCATGCTGGACTAAAGACGGAACCAGACTGGTGGTTGCCATCTGCAGCGCTCTTCACTCTTATATATGGAACGACATCCAGAAAAGTCTGGTTGCGTGTTCATTTTGCCCTGTTTTTGATGTTGGAGGCTATATCTGTGCCATTGAGTCTATCGATGAGGCTCAGGTGGCTGTTACAACAGAACTGCCGCTTGATAAAATTTGCGGTCTTAATGCAGGTATTGCCTTTGACTTGTCGAATGAAACAAAGCCACTGTCTTCTCGTCAGTCTTCTGCTGTAATGTCAGAAGGTGCTTGCTCAGAATCCAGGAGAAGGTCTTTTGACTCGGAGCGTTCACTACCTTTAGGGTTCATTGTTTCCACTGGCCCCACTGACCTTACACACCTTCTGGCAAAACACCGAATGTCAGACCCTAGTCCTTTGATTCACTTGAGGCAACGAGATCATTTGACAGGATCAGGTCAAGACTCGTCACATTTCATTTTGGTCAAGTACGAGCGACAGGTCACGACTACCAGGAAAGTAAGCATCCCTGGTATTCTGGTCCCTGACATCATGGCCTTTGACCCACAAGGAAACACAGTCGCAGTGGCATCCAATACCTGCAGTGTGATGTTGGTCTACTCCATCATGGCATCGTCCATGCCCAACGTTCAACAGATCCACCTGCAGAAGAATGAAAGACCTAAAGGCTTATGCTTCCTTAGCAGTAAGAAGATCCTAGTCATGCTTGGCCGACAGAAGTCCAATGACCCAACCTTCCTTCCGTCTTCCAACACAGAAAAATACATCCTCAGGCTTGTAGCTCAGGAGCTGGTGTTTGACGAGGGCACAACTTCCCCAGTTGTCCAGAAGCCTGAGTCGCCGAACGATCTCCATGAGCTTTGGCGTCATTCAGAGGCCTATGCTAAAGATTTTACAGTCAAGGACCTTGTTCTTCCAGGGGGATCTGTAAACCTGCCATCAAATATCAGGAAGAAGCTAATTGAGGAAGTGTGTACCTCAGAGTCAAGCTTAGCCGACTTCTCAGACAGAGCCACTTCCAGCACCTCCTCCATCACACTGGAAAACTATGATATGGATCATGTCAATCGCATGACTACGCTAGCCATAGCCAGCCATGAATCCGCTCGACCGTCTTCCCCTAGATTCACAGCATCAGAAAATCTGCTCTCTGATTCTCCTCTGCTGAAAAACAGCCAGCAACAGTGTCTGGCAAAAGAGAACAACCTCGAAAAACTCGCACAAAACGTGGAGAGGATATTTGCAGAGGTGCAGCAGTGCCTGTCAGAAATCAAAGACTTCACCCAGAATGGGAAAAAGCTCATGAGCAGCTACCCACCTGCTTGTGAACCACAGTATGTCCATGTTACATGTCAGGTATGACGACAATGCAGTTCCTTTTTTTTCGTTTGTTTGTTTTTTAATAGATGGTTGAAATTAGGGTTGAGGTTTAGTGTTCAGCACATTTTCCTCACACCTGAGGGGTTGGGGGTTCGATTCCCACCTCCATGCTGTGTGCATGAGGTTCGCATGTTCTCCAAACGCTTTGGGGGTTTTCTACTTTGCGGGTACGCTGGTTTCCTCCCCCAGTCCAAAGACACGCGTTGTCAGCTGATTGGCATTTCTAAATCGTCCGTAGCGTGAGTGTTTGTGCAGTTGTATCATGTAACGGTTTAACACCCTATCCCGAGTGTCCCCCGCCTCTGGTCCCCCAACTTTGTAACAAGTAACTGATTAAACGTTCGATGCATGTTTCATTTTTCATCTTTCCTCTTGTTGTTGTTTTTAGATTAAATTAAATATATAATTGTGGTTGTAATCTTAGTAGTTTGTTTATGTGATCAGATATCATGATTATATTTTTGCCATATCAGCTAAGCCTATCTGAAATGTTCTAGAAAACACAACAACAAATGATTTACTGCAAAACTGATGGACCTTTTCAGTTTTCAATAAGTCAAACAAAGAATGTTTATCTTTATACACTATAGGGGGGCCATGCAGGTCTTTTTTGTGGAGTGAACATGTTGACCTTGGAATGGAATTTTCTGAAGTGATCACTCTGACTTAATCTGCACTAAGCTGAAAGTTTATTAGGAACACCTAGACAGTATCTATTAACAAGGCAATTAAGTGAGAATACACTGTTATATTTCACATACCGTGAGTTTAGTACGTACTAGATTGTAGGTTGAGCTGACTAATTTTGCTTGACACTGTCTCGTGAATAGTATTAATGTAGGTAAAGACAGATCATAATATGTAGAGCACTGTGTATAATATAGACTAGCTAAATAGGAAAAACATATGGCTTGTTTACTCTCAGACACTTCCTATTGCTTGTGCATGTGCACCATGAGAAATTATAGTAAGAAGTCCACATAGAAGCAATTTCTTTTTCTCTGCCGTTCAGACGCAGCTGTCTGAAAATGTGTACCCAGATGAAAGGAGACCGGTGCTGTTGTGTGAAGGAAAACTCTGTCTCCGAGTCCTGCAGGAACTCTTCAGCCTGACTGTTTTGGAGATGATGCAGGGTATGTTCTTTTATTAACAGCTACCAAGTTTTTCTTCTGAAGCATGGAATAGTTCGCCATGTTAATGAGAAAAGAGAGATTTGTATAGACCCCATTCGGGACCATTCTATTTACTATGGAAAATGAAGCCAAGAAATATATGATAATTCAGTTATTTACGTACATCCATCCATCCATCCATTATATGCTGCTTATCCTACTGGGTCACAGGGAACCTGGAGCCTATCCCTGGGAGCATGGAGCACAAGGCGGGGTACACCCTGGGCATGGTGCCAATCCATCGCAGTATTTACTTACATGATTTAGAAAATAATAAGGAATATATGTGGACTTCATCTTGAAGTACAAGTATACAGTATACAGTCTGTGTGGTGTTTTTGTGCATGTTCTCCCTGTGTGTGCATGGGTGTCCTCTGAGTTGTTGGGTTTTTCCCAAGGTCCAATAAACATGCAGGTAAGTGGATTGGCTAGTCTGAATTGGCCCTAGTGAATGAGTGTGTGAATGGTGCCTTGAGATGGACTAGTATCCCATCAGGGTAAATTCTCCAGCCGTGCTCCCAGTGTTACCGGTATAGCCTCAGACCAGGATAAAGTAGTTACTGTGAGCGAGTGAGTGAGTGACAGAGTGAGTGAGAGAGAGTTTTCAGGTGGTTAATTGGCTGTTATAAAAATAGCAAACAGATTATGGCCATTGATCCGATTTAAGGTTTAAGTCAAAATATAACCTCTCTTGTGAAGTGTACTACATCAGCCTTACATACAGTGATGTGGAAAAAATAAGTACACTCCATGGAAATTATTGGCTTTTTTAAAAACATATTTGGACAAGCAAATATTTGATCATCTTTGATTAGTTGTTTTTTTATTTAGTTTTTTTTTTTTTTTTTTTACAAAACCACAAGGACAACTAGCTTTTTCAATCATTTATTCTACAGAAATATCAATAGATGTGATATTGTTCTGTGGAAAAAGTAAGTACACCCTTGGCCTCAGAATCTAGTATTGCCCCCTTTGCTCATATTTACGGCACTGTATGTCAAAAAAGTCAATAGTTAACATGGGGTTTAGTTATTTCTTTCACATGAATTTATGACCTGCATATTTGTGTACATTTAACTGATCATTCCTGACCAATCGACCATTTGTGCTGTAATCTCAGGTTATAGTGCAGAATTAATGTGATTAGGTTATAAAGCAGAATTAATGTGATTAGTTTGCAGTGCAGAATTAATGTGATTAGGTTATAGTGCATAAATAACATGATTAGGTTATAGTGAAGAATTAATGTGATTGTTATAGTGCAGAATTAATGTGATTAGGTTATATTGCAGAATTAATATGATTAGGTTATAGTGCAGAATTAATGATTAGGTTATAGTGCAGAATTAATGTGATTAGGTTATAGTGCAGAATTAATGCGATTGGTTTATAGTGCAGAATTAATGTGATTAGGTCATAGTGCAGAATTAATGTGAATAGGTCATAGTTCAGAATTAATGTGATTAGGTTATAGTGCAGAATTAATGTGATTAGTTTATATTGCAGAATTAATGTGATTAGGTTATAGTGCAGAATTAATGTGATTAGTTTATATTGCAGAATTAATGTGATTAGGTTATAGTGCAGAATTAATATGATTAGGTTATAGTGCAGAATTAATGTGATTAGTTTATATTGCAGAATTAATGTGATTAGGTTATAGTGCAGAATTAATGTGATTAGGTTATAGTGCAGAATTAATGTGATTAGTTTATATTGCAGAATTAATATGATTTGGTTCCATGGTGTAATGGTTAGCACTTTGCACTCCGAATCCAGTGATCTGAGTTCAAATTTCAGTGGAACCTGCCTAAAGGTTGTAGAGGAATCTTTATAGGGCGGCTGTGGCTCAGTCGGTAGAGCGGGTTGTCCACTAATCCACTAACCGTGGGGTTGGCGGTTCGAATCCCGGCCCGGGTGATCCCATACCGAAGTGTCCTTGGGCAAGACACTGAACCCTAAGTTGCCCCCAATGGCAAGCTAGCAC
>JAFFST010028282.1:0-13869 GCA_022414735.1 Noturus placidus
GATAGAGAGATAGATAGAGAGAGATAGAGAGAGAGATAGAGAGAGAGAGAGATAGAGAGATAGATAGATAGAGAGAGATAGAGAGATAGAGAGAGAGATAGAGAGATAGATAGAGAGATAGATAGAGAGAGAGATAGATAGAGAGAGATAGAGAGATAGAGAGATAGATAGATAGATAGAGAGAGAGATAGAGAGATAGATAGAGAGAGAGAGATAGAGAGAGAGATAGATAGAGAGAGAGATAGAGAGATAGATAGAGAGATAGAGAGATAGATAGAGAGATAGATAGAGAGATAGATAAATAGAGAGATAGATAGAGAGAAAGAGAGATAGATAGAGAGAGAGATAGAGAGAGAGATAGAGAGATAGATAGAGAGAGAGATAGATAGAGAGAGAGATAGAGAGAGAGAGATAGAGAGATAGATAGAGAGAGAGATAGAGAGATAGATAGAGGGATAGAGAGATAGAGAGAGAGATAGAGAGATAGATAAATAGAGAGATAGATAGAGAGAAAGAGAGATAGATAGAGAGAGAGAGATAGAGAGAGAGATAGAGAGATAGATAGAGAGAGAGATAGATAGAGAGATGGATGGAGAGATAGATAGAGAGATAGAGATAGATAGAGAGATAGATAGATAGATAGAGAGATAGAGAGAGAGATAGAGAGATGGATAGAGAGATAGATAGAGAGATGGATATAGAGATGGATAGAGAGATAGATAGATAGAGAGATGGATAGAGAGATGGATAGAGGGAGAGATCGAGAGATAGATCATTTTAATTGATTGTTTTTACTCATTGTATTTGTAGTTTATTTATAAATGTATAAATTTATCCCCAAGGGGGCGACGGTGGCTCAGTGGTTGGTGTGGTTGCCTAAGACATGCATTTAGGGCTGATCTTCGTGTCCGTAGGGTGTGTGAATGTGTGTGTGATTGTACCCTGTGATGGATTGGGACCTCGTCCAGGTTGTCCCCGCCTTGTGCTCCATGCCCCCTGGGATAGGCTCCAGGTTTCCCGTGACCCTGTAAGAATAAGCGGTACAGAAAATGGAGGGAAGGAAATTTATCCCCAATGAGCAAGCGATGGAGGCGAGGAACATCTCCCTGAGAGGATATGAGGAAGAAACCGTGAGAGGAACCGGACTCAGAAGGGAACCCGTCCTCATCTGAGTAACATATCATTGTAAATAAATTCCTGTTATAACAGTAGTCATAAACCATCATAGCAAAGCTGTTTGTATCCATATGATCTGCATTCTAATAAAATACAAAAAATCTATTTCTTTTAAAGTACCCCAAGTTTACCCCAAGACTTAATATCTGCCCCATCCATAGTGACACAGGAGTAAAAGATCTGTGATATAGCCACATAAAATTATACATGTTCCTCTACCTTCATCCATCCGTCCATCCGTCCATCTACATCCCTCCCTTATTCTCTCTCTCGCTCTCTCTCTCTCTCTCTCTCTCTCTCTCCATCTCTCTCTCTCTCTCTCTCCCTCTCTCTCTCCCACTCCTCTCTCTCTCTCTCCCTCTCCTCTCTCTCTCCCTCTCTCTCTCCCTCTCCTCTCTCTCCCTCTCCTCGCTCTCTATCTCCCTCTCCTCTCTCTCTCTCTCTCTCTTCCTCTCGCTCTCCCACTCCTCTCTCTCTCTCTCCCTCTCCTCTCTCTCTCTCTTCTCTCTCTCCCTCTCCTCTCTCTCCCTCTCCTCTCTCTCTCTCTCTCTCCCTCTCTCTCCCTCTCCTCTTTCTCGCTCTCTCTCTCCCTCTCTCTCTCCCTCTCCGCTCTCTCTCCCTCTCTCTCTCCCTCTCCTCTCTCTCTATCTCCCTCTCCTCTCTCTCTCTCCTTCTCTCTCTCCCTCTCCTCTCTTTCCCTCTCCTCTCTCTCTATCTCCCTCTCCTCTCTCTCTCCCTCTCTCTCTCCCTCTCCTCTCTCTCTCTCTCTCTCTCTCTCTCTTGTTCTCTTTTGCACACAGTGGGAGGGAAGTGAGTGTAAGTGGGACTGGTCCATTTGGGCTCTGTGTAGAAATGCCCTCATGTCCTGGTGTTGTGTTGCAGGGGTTCAACACAATGAGGAAGCACTGAAGCTCATACACACAGAAGAAGGATCTGTCACACCTGCACACTCTTTAGAGGTAAGAAGATCATTATTTACAGATCAGCACGCCATGATCTGGGTCAATTGCGTCAGTATCCGTGTGCGTTCTACATAGCAGTAAAAAAAAAATAAGTTGTTTTCATTGAACTCGTGTTTATTTATTCTGCAATTCTGGTGAAAACTCCAGTGAAGGTTTCATTCATGTGGGATTTGTATTCGAACAGAATTCCAGTCCTGAGTCAGTTGAGTCCAGTTCTTTCCTACACGTAGAATTCTCAGCACAGGGGCTTGATGTCTTTGTAGACTAAATAATGATTAGTCTGAATAAAGTCTGTAATCTGTGGTGCGTTAAAGCCACCATTGTGTCTCTGTCTGTGCCTGTGTTTAAAGCGTCGTGTTTATTATGGGGCGGAACACCTGAAACAGTGTCAGCGTTGCGTGCTGGGTGTGTTCGGGTGCGCCTCTGTGTCCTGAACGAACCGCATGCTTTCAGCGCTGCCTTTTCCAAAACAGAGTCTTATTTCAGGACTGTAATCGTGTAATCACAGAGCGGCGTGGAGAGAATCACCAGAGCACACGCTTTACAGACTGACGACGATAACGGTGCTTTCATTAAAAAAACCCGTTCTGTTTTTCCAGGGTAAACACATCCTCGAAAGGAAGAGAGACTGAGGTACAAAAAAAAAAAAAAAAAACGGGGGAAAGAAATAAAATTAAGGAAGTATTGGAAATAAATGAGGTGGAACAAGAACAAGAGAGCATTGAAAACATAAACGAGGGCGCAAGGGAAAGAGGATGAGAGAGAAAATAATGAAAGTAAGGGAATGAGAGAAGAAGACTCAAAGGAACGAGGTAGCAGGAAACGAACGGAAAACCTTACTTCCTGTTTAAGAGAATAAAATAAGGAAAATGGGAGAGAGAACAAAAAGGAACGAGGGAGGAAAAGTTTGAAAGGAGGAAAAAATGGGAAAGAGAAGGGGGGAGGTGGAAGGAATGAGGGAACAACAGGAAATGAGGTATAATGAGAAATAACAAGGAAATGAGGAAAGTTAAGGAAAGGAGTAGAAAGCAGAAAATGAGTGTCTATGAATGAAAGGGTGGCTGTGTCTCAGTCGGTAGAGCGGGTTGTCCACTAATCCACTAATCGTGGGGTTGGTGGTTGGAATCCCGGTCCGGGTGATCCCATGCCGAAGTGTCCTTGGGCAAGACACTGAACCCTAAGTTGCCCCCGATGGCAAGCTAGCACCTTGCATGCAGCTCTGCTACCATTGGTGTGTGAGTGTGTCTCATTTGTAAGTCGCTTTGGATAAAAGCGTCTGCTAAATGAATAAATGTAAATGAGGGGAGTCCAGGAGCATGATGGGACACGGGGGAAGACGGGAGACTGTACAGGATCACTGCCATCAGTTTCTTTCTCTTCCAGCAGCCATGACGACGGTCGTCGTGACGATGCTGCTGCTGTCAGCATCCCTCCTCCTGTCCTCTGCTCTTCCTTTCCAGCAGCGAGGATTCTGGGATTTTGGCGAAGATATCGATGTCAAAGATCTGATGACGATGATGATGAAGGACCAGGAGGAAGGCTCGGGGTTTGAGGATGTCGCTCTGCCGGAGATGCCAGTGTGTCCGTTCGGGTGCGTGTGTCACCTGAAGGTGGTGCAGTGCTCTGATCTCGGTTAGTATTACTGCACTCATCGACGTCCCCTAACATCTCTGAAGTGTGCATCTGACAGAATCAAACCTGGTCATTTGTCACTTCCTTCTCCCTCAGAGCAGTGCCTTCTGGGTAAGTAGGTGTGCTCCTAAAGTCGACAGTGATGTCAGTGCGATCCCTCTTGATCCTACTTGATCTTAAGAAATGTAGCCAACCTGAAGCAGGAAAAAGAGTACAAGGGGACGAGGGGACGGTGTTGGAACATCTGTACCTGAGCTGTTCAGTCCCTCCAGGATTTAGCGATATTGCGATTCCAGAAATGAACTCGCAATCAAGAATTTCCACAGATTTGGGCCAAGACGCATCATGTGACGTCTTCACAACATGCATTCACTGCGAAAGTGCGTGCAAAACAGTTTAGTGCGACTGCAATTCCGCCAGTTCGAGTAGTTTTCCACATAAAAAGTACGTAAATCGCTACAAACTGAACTGTTCCTGGTCACCTGGACTGAACTGAGGGGAAATGAATGAGGAACAGTATTCAAATAGCATTTAAATTGACCAAACCTACACATAACAATGGCCAAGGACGTCAAATCAGAGGAAGTGGTATAAGTGAGATGATATACTAAATTAGAACGCAGCCTGTAACTTCACCCGAGCTGACAGAGTAATGGATCGGCTCTTTAGATATCCAAAGGGATTTTGACAGAAGAAATAAAGAGGATATGATGAGAGTTAATCCAGTCTCGGAACATGGACCAGTCGTGGAACACGGCCTCCATTCCGATTTGGAACCCATCCCATCCCGCGAGGGAAGAATACACCCAGGCCACGCACACACGCATTCACACACCATTCACCACAATGGCTGATTTAGCACAGCCAGTCCACCTACCGGAGGTTTGAGGAACATGGAGGAACCCACACAGGAGCGCATACAAAAGTCCACACATGCTCATGATTAAAACAGGCATCCTGGAGGTGAGACAACGCAACTGCACCAGCGTGCACCACCATGCCGCCTTCTTCACCTGTAAGGTAACTGATCGAGTAAAAGATCTAGCTTCAAAGAAAACAAACTGGAAAAACACACATGTTCTTCTTCCCAAACGTGACGTATCCATGGTGATTTGACTGGTTTAATAAACAAAACAACAACGACATGGAGTCAGAGTGAAATGCTAGCCTGCAGTGCATCATGGACCATTGCCTGGGAGACCAAAGATGACGGGATGTGATTGGTTATATTTCTTTAATCACTACTGCATATAGTTTAAAAAAGAAATTACAGGCTGTGTGCAAAAGTGATTGGACAGGCAGAATTTGATCATTTACGTGAGAAGATAAAAGTTTCAGGATGTCTTTAAGATGGCTGACAGGACTAGACCGGACCTGACCGAAGGGATGTGCCTAAATGGAAGTGTTTAAACCAGCAATATCCTCTTTATTTTCCCATAATGTCCCACTTTTCCCCCATCGTTTCCTCGTGTACACTTTCCGACAGCCGTGAATCGAAAGAGAGCATCTAAGAATGAGGAAAGGTTGTGGGAATGTGAACTCTGGCTAACCACATGAAACGCCATGTGGACACTGTCTGGATGACAGACGTTAACATAACCCCTGTGTGTGTGTGTGTGTGTGTGTGTGTGTGTGTGTGTGTGTGTGTGTGTGTGTGAGACACCTGTGCACATGGTATTTTATTATAGACCTTCCTGTTTATGGTGTTATTAAATGGCAGCGAATGTGCCATAAACACCGACGCCCGTCTCGCCATCACCCTTGAAGTCCAAAAGTAGCTGTTTGAAAATAATTCACTGGTTACCATGGTAACATCAGGACCACATGACAGGTTCTGATTCACAGATGTGTACAGTATGTGTGGAAAGAATGACAGTCTGTCTTTCACTCTAGTTCTATCCGTCCGTCCGTCTGTCTGTCTATCTGTCTGTCTGTCTGTCTCTGCTTCCATGTCTGTCTCTCTATCCATGTTTCTATCTCTCATTATATATTCGTTTCTTTCTGTCGCTTTCTCTCCCTTTTCCATCTGCCATCGTGCTGTGCTACGTGGAGCTGCGATAGTCCGGCTCCATCGTAATTATATGGAGACACACATATGTGCGCGCAAACACACACACACACACACACACACACACACACACACACACATACACACATACAAAGACACACAGGCCAAGCACTCCACAATTTACCCAACGTTTCCCAAATTACTGCTTTCTGAAAAGTTTACAAGTGAAAATAAAGCCGTTAGAAGGATGTTTTCTAGACCCAGTCTACCCGGCCCGCTTTATTAGAGTTTATTTACAGACTGCAGGCCTGCACAATCCTTAGACCATTCTACTTGTGCGCAATTACAGTTAAATCATGTATAGCTTTCCAAGTATTTTAACTAGAAATATTTCTTCAGGCTCCACCCCTACCGTTTTCAGCGGTCTTAGCTTCAGCGTCTTTTCTCCAATGCATCACATTAAAGCTGCAGGATATAAGAGCTTGGAAAAATGCATTGTAATGACAAACAAAACAAAACCCGACCTCCCGGTCGCTCCGTTCGGGCCTCACGGCTTCAAAGATGGCTCCGACTTCCATGGCTTCCACGTCAGCTGGTGCCATATCTCTAGCTATCTATCTAAAATACACCGTGGAAAACAACGCTATCACGTACATTCTGTGTTCTCTGTATATTTTTTCATATGTATTCATCAGCCTGTGAAAAAAACAACAACACTCGGCTCAAAAGCGATAGCGTTAGCCTGCTAACTAAAACACCGACCAATAAAAATAGCAGTTCAAGCAGAGACCCTGGATGACTGACTGACAATATCACCTGATATTGTGTTATTTTAATACTGTATTATTTAGTTATACATCTAAATAAACCATAAATCTATATAAAACAAACAAGCCAACAAATCAATTAATAACTAAATGGAGCTTTATACAGTCAAGCAGCACTGGGACACGTCACAATGTTGTCGTAAGCTTTTTGTGTCGGTTTTGCATTGCAGGTTTGATTTATGTGCCGTCCAACATCCCATCTGATACGCTGCTGTTGGACCTGCAGTGCAACGGCATCATAGAGATCCGTGAGGGAGATTTTAAAGGACTCAGTAACCTCTATGTAAGACTCTAAGTATATGTATATATTTTCTGCTGTTCATTTCTCTTCGTTAATTATTTTAGTCAAATAAATATTGACTCTGGTGATTCGTGTAATTATAAGACTAAGTCTATCTGTAAGAAGGCTCACACCAAGACTGACTAATGAGTCCAAAACCAAGATTGTAAGGACTAAGATACAGTCCAAGATCCAGAGTCTGAGTACTGAGACACAGTCCAAGACCCAGAGTCTGAGTACTGAGATACAGTCCAAGACCCAGAGTCTGAGTACTGAGATACAGTCCAAGACCCAGACTCTGAGTACTGAGATATAGTCCAAGACCCAGAGTCTGAGTACTGAGATACAGTCCAAGACCCAGAGTCTGAGTACTGAGATACAGTCCAAGACCCAGACTCTGAGTACTGAGATATAGTCCAAGACCCAGAGTCTGAGTACTGAGATACAGTCCAAGACCCAGAGTCTGAGTACTGAGATACAGTCCAAGACCCAGAGCCTGAGTACTGAGATACAGTCCAAGACCCAGAGTTTGAATACTGAGACACAGTCCAAGATCCAGAGTCTGAGTTCTGAGACACAGACCAAGATCCAGAGTCTGAGTACTGAGACACAGTCCAAGATCCAGAGTCTGAGTACTGAGACACAGTCCAAGATCCAGAGTCTGAGTACTGAGACACTGCCCAAGATCCAGAGTCTGAGTACTGAGACACAGTCCAAGATCCAGAGTCTGAGTACTGAGACCCTTAACAAGATGCAGAGTTTGATTACTGAGACACAGACCATGACCCATAACCATACTGAGTCCCAGAACCCAGACTGGGTAGCAAGACCCAAATTCAGACCAAGATCATGTGTAATAAAACCCACATTCAATCTATGATGAAGACTAACAAGACCCAGAAGTAGACCAGATATGAGACCCAAACAAATGCCTAACCCTGAGCACTTATACCAAGTCCAGTATTCTGAATAATGAGATCAAGAAGAGTCCTCTGAGCAATGCAATCAAGACTCTGAACAAGACTTACTAAAGAGACATAGAACCAAATGCTAAGAACAAGATCTAGAACATGACTCGGATTAATGTGACCTACACAGAGCCTCAAGACCCAATTTCCAGTCACAACAGCACCAAATTTGCCATAACTACACCTATACCAGGACTCTGGTAGTAAGATCCAGACCAAGACGTTGAAGGTAAGATGTTGAAGGTCATGACATAGCAAAACCTAGAACAAGACTCTCAAACTAGGTCCAGATCAAGACACCGAGTGATGAGAGCCAGACCTGTCCCAAGTCTCTGAGTAAAAGACCAAGACCAACGCCAGCAAGACCCAGACCATGACTCATTAATTTTGTAATCTCTTTCATTAAAAATTGTGTGTGTGTGTGTGTGTGTGTGTGTAAACCAGGCACTAATTTTGAGGAGTAATCTGATCTCTCGAGTTCACCCTCGTGCCTTCCTGCCACTGAAGCGCTTGCAGAAGCTCTACATTTCCCACAACCTGCTCACCTCCATCCCTCGCAACCTGCCTGCATCTCTTGTTGAGATGCGTATCCATGACAACCTCATCCGCAAAGTAGCTGCAGGGACCTTCAGTGCCCTAGGGAACATGCATGTGATCGGTGAGATATATATACACCTTTAGATATACAGTACGTACCTCTAGATGAGTGAGCTCTGTGGGCCGCTGCTCCCCAGGTGGCCATCGGTGGTATTGCAAACATTCTCTAAACCATACAAACACATATATACCAGTCCCTCCGGGATTTTGCGATCGCAGAAATGAGTGCAAAATCGAGCAAACTTGAAAAGGTTTATCAAAATTACCGCAGATTTGTGCCAAGACACGTCATGTCACGCCATCATGACGTGCATTTAGCCAAAGCCTTCTTCAATTCACGTGTGTTCAACACGAGCACGGCTAATTCGAGTAGTTTACCGGGAAAAAAAGAAAGAATAAAATCCGCAGCACAATCAAGCGTTTTTCCTGTATGGATAAATCCTGTACGGACTGATATACTGTACATAACCACCCTAAAAAGCGTGATCCAGTAATGCTACCGCTTTGAAAGTCTTCTCCTTTAAGATACGTTACAGAACGTCAGGTAATTTCAGGTCTTTTATGCAGTCCTAATTATATTCCAGCTACAACAGTAAATCTTTTAAATACTGCCGAGTCAGCGTACTGAACTGAACATTATAAACAGTCTAATCTAACATGCTAATTTGCTGATCTTATATTTGCAGAGAAAATGTTGCTAGCTCACAATTAGCTAAAATATGTAGCGTTGGACACCACATGATAGGCCAGACTCTCTTTACATGGATACCTGTTCAAGATTTGTCTCACAGTGATGTCTCAGCAGTTTTGTTTGTATTGTGGGTAGAAATGGGTCGTAACCCCATCCACAACAGCGGATTCGAGCCAGGAGCATTCAAGGGTCTCAAACTGAACTACCTACGAATCTCAGAGGCAAAACTCACCGGCGTACCAAAAGGTAACATGGGTCACACAAAGGGTATATATATATATATATTTCTATGTACTGTGCTAATCTAACATGCTAGTAATTAACTCATATCAAACGAATCGTCAGTCTCAGCGTTAAATAATGAGCACGCATTCGTTTTTGGACATTAAGGCTGAAAGTGCTGTCGATGTTGTAAAGTCAGCACATTTAGAATCATGTCCTGCATTCAAATGAATGTACTCGAACTAGTAATGATGTTTTCCTTGGACTGAAACACACGATTGTGTTGGTATGTGTTGGTCAGATTTACCAGCAAGTCTCCACGAGCTCCATTTGGACCATAATGAGATTCAGGCGATCGAGCTGGAGGACCTAAGCCGATACAAGCAGCTGCAGAGGTCAGACTGATTCACGCCATGACACATGGTGCAATAATACAAATACATTTTCTTTCTGCCCTAGATATTCGAAATGACGTACACATTGTACATGGAACTTCTGTAATCGTATATATATATTTACATTTATACATTTATTCATTTAGCAGATGCTTTTATCCAAAGCGACTTACAAATGAGAGCACACTCACACACCAATGGTAGCAGAGCTGCATGCAAGGTGCTAGCTTGCCATCGGGGGCAACTTAGGGTTCAGTGTCTTGCCCAAGGACACTTCGGCATGGGATCACCCGGGCCGGGATTCCAACCACCAACCCTACGATTAGTGAATTAGTGGACAACCCGCTCTACCCACTGAGACACAGCCGCCCCCATATATATGTATTTCATCAACTATGCCATCACTCCTACTTAGAATTCACAACTAAAATAACTGTGTACAACATAAATGTTGCTAACTACCAAAAATATCCCTGCGACAGAGCACATATTGCCGCTATATTGCCAAAAGTATGTGCACCCCTGACCTTCACACCCATATGTCCTTGTTGAACCCCTGACCTTACAACTTTGTGGTAACCACATGGGTGTGATGCTCAGGGGCGCACATACGTCATATAGGCCATATAGTGTACATCTTCATCACAATACGCTACTTAACTATACCTACATAGATTGTTTTGGGGTTTTTTTAAAAAAAAAAAGAAAAAATCGATAAGATGCAGTATAGCTAGCATAACAACATACAATGATTAGCATACTTACCTAACCTCACATTGTACAAGAGCGTTTTAACCAAACACTACACCCTGCAAAACTACAACCTCTATACAAAAGAATTCGGTACGGTTAGGACAGTATCAGTAATACTTAATTTAAAATAATATATATAAATATAATTTAATTACCCCCCCCCTCTTTCCAACCTCAACGGTACATTCCACTTAGATCTGTCAGAGTAAAAAGGAAAGTTTAAAATAAGATGCTTAACATAGCAGAACATAAAATAATTCCTGTAGAGACATTGGCAAACGTCGATACATATCAAATGGAAACATGACGCCATCTTGTGTTTAAACACCACACCGCAGGTTAGATGTTTAAATATCGTTTTCTTTCTCTACAGCTGTGTTTATAACGTTCGTTACTTTGCACTGTCTTACTCTATTCAATTCAATTCAATTCAGTTTTATTTGTATAGCGCTTTTACAATAGACATTGTCTCAGAGCAGCTTTACAGGAATATAAACACAGTACACACACAGTAAAAGTGAGAAATTATCCCAACTGAGCAAGACACTGAGTGGAGACAATGGCAAGGAAAAACTCCCTAAGATGTTTAAGAGGAAGAAACCTTGAGAGGAACCAGACTCAGAAGGGAACCCGTCCTCATCTGGGTCACAACAGATATTATTAAAGAGATAATTATTGATCTATATGTAATCTGTTTGGTTTTTCTCTGTCTCTTTTTTTTTTGTCTGTGATTAGGCTGGGTCTCGGGTCGAATCACATCCTGCATATTGAACGTGGTGCGCTGTCTTACCTGTCCAGCCTAAGAGAGCTTCACCTGGACCACAATCGCCTCACCAGCATCCCCAGTGGCCTGCCCAACATAAAATACCTGCAGGTATGTACTGTCCTGATGTGTTACCAAGGCGGCTGTGTCTCAGTGGGTAGAGCGGGTCGTCCACTAATCCACTAATCGTAGGGTTGGTGGTTCGAATCCCGGCCCGGGTGATCCCATGCCGAAGTGTCCTTGGGCAAGACACTCAACCCTAAGTTGCCCCCGATGGCAAGCTAGCACCTTGCATGCAGCTCTGCTCCCATTGGTGTGTGAGTGTGTCTCATTTGATAAAAGCGTCTTCTAAATGAAGTAATGTAAATGGTTTTTACCATAAACCAGGAGGTGTTCACTAGCTGAGCTAGATTTTCTTCTTAATCTTAAGAAAACTGTGAAGTAAAAAAGAATCTGGTATAAAATAATAATTAGCAGTAACTCTAACAAAAAGAATAGACCACACCCCACTTTTTTGCATTAACTTTTACGCTTTATGATTTTTGGCCATAATGTATAACAGCCTCACATACTGTATAGTCTATATCTAACTACTGGGAGATTCATCAGCTTTTCATAAGGAAAAATCTATCTTGCATGCGTCTGACCCAGATAGCTGAGAAACTGGGCCAAATAAGGTCGTGCTTCATTATGGCGAGTGTAAGTGGCGCAGTAGTAAGCAGCCACATTTAAAGTTTCTAACAGCTTTTGCAATCTGGGTCCAAAAATGGCCCAAGTGCAACAAATGCATGTGTGGCATTTCAGTTTGAAGCCAGTGGCCAAGCTGTAAACATTCGGTTTTACGAGTCCTGGCTAAATTCTAGCACCCAGATTTGGATTTGGACCGGACAAACTGCTAGGTGTGAGCCATGTCTGGGCCGTTACTTATCCTTATCGTATCGCCTCTCTGTTGTGGTGGCTTATGTGGCGTTCATTATGGTGGCTCAGTGGCATCTCCAAGCTGCCGCTGTTGGTCGTTGGTCCAGGAGTGGCGTATCATGGGTGGCCCTGTGCTCAAACCCCAGCTTCATAAGGAACTGGGATATATGACGAATAAAAGTCTTTCACTGTAGTTGTCTTCATTTTCTTGTACATTTAAATACGGGAAGCTCCCAGACGAATGGCTCGGTCTTGTAGTGTTCACAACCTTCTGGTGGTTTTAGTTGTGACGCAATGTTAATGTTTCGCAATACAACCTGTGGAGGGCGCACGGTGGCTTAGTGGTTAGCACGTTCGCCTCACACCTCCAGGGTCTGGGGTTCGAGTCCGCCGGGGCCATGTGTGGGCGGAGTTTGCATGTTCTCCCCGTGTGTCGGGGGTTTCCTCCGGGTACTCCGGTTTCCTCCCCCAGTCCAAAGACATGCATGTTAGGCTGATGGGCGTGTCTAAAGTGTCCGTAGTGTATGAATGTGTGTGAGTGTGTATGTGATTGTACCCTGCGATGGACTGGCACTCTGTCCAGGGTGTACCCTGCCTTGTGCCCCATGCCTCCTGGGATAGGTTCCAGGTTCCCTGTGACCCTGATGAAGGATGAATGGAATACAGCCTGTGAAAGTTGCAGTATTATATTGTTTCCATTCTTTATTCAAATACTTTATTCAATTTTTTTCCTGAACTTTCCACCAACAGAACACATTATGTCCAAGATTATGTCCAAGATTATGTGGACATTATGTCCACATCTATAGACGTTATCGGTAGGTCATTTATTAAGGTTTGGATTAACCTTGTAACCAGTTAAAAAGGCAGCTGTGGATCAGGTGGTAGAGCGGGGTGTCCACTAATCGTAGGGTGGGCGGTTCGATTCCCGACCCGCGTGACTCCACATACTGAAGTGTCCTTGGGCAAGACACTGAACCCCAAGTTGCCCCCGATCTCAAGCTAGCACCTTGCATAGCAGCTCTGCTCCCATTGGTGTGTGAGTGTGTGTGTGAATGTGTGAATCAGAACCAGTGTAAAGTGCTTTGTAGAACCGCTAAGGTTAAAGAAATTTGTGCTATATAAGTGCAGACTAAGAACTCGTTAATAAAATACTTTTTAAATTAATATGGGGTCGTGATGTCCACCACTGTAATGAATCAAAAGAAAACCAACAGACCCCCTGGATATACTTCACGGACCCCTGCAGTCCCCGGACCCCACTTTGAGAACCACTGTTCTAGATTATTTACCTAATGATAGACATCCATATTTTCCATCTGCCTATCAACAATATTATTCCGACTTTAACAACTTTAACTCTTTCATTTTGAAAGTATGAAACCCTCTGAATCTATTCGTGTTGATATTAAATATTTCAAGTGGGGAATTTCAGTTGATCAGGTCTCTCTCTCTCTCTCTCTCTGTCTCCCTCTCTCTCTCTCTCTCTCTCTGTCTCTCTCTCTCTCTCTCTCTCTCTCTCTCTCTCCCTCTCTCTCTCTCTCTCTCTCTCTCTCTCTCTCTCTCTCTCTCTCTCTCTCTCTCTCTCTCTCTCTCTCTCTCTCTCTCTCTCTCTCCCTCTCTCTCTCTCTCTCTCTCTTCTCTCTTACTCTCTCCATCTCTCCCTCTCTCTCTCTC
>JAFFST010028282.1:19555-31116 GCA_022414735.1 Noturus placidus
TTCAGGTGTGTTATGAGTATTCAGTATTCAGGTGTGTTATGTGTATTCAGTATTCAGGTGTGTTATGAGTATTCAGTATTCAGGTGTGTTATGTGTATTCAGTGGTCTTGATTACCTGGTTCAGGTGTGTTGTGAGTATTCAGTGGTCCTGATTACCTGTTCAGGTGTGTTTGGAATGTACGGTGTTCCTGATAAACTGATTCAGAGGTGTTAGAAATGTCTAATAGCCCTGATTACCTGGGTAATTTCCAAGATGAGACGCAGCTGATGACCACGGTCCGTGGGTACCTGCAGACCATGTTCCCTGTGTGCGGTGATCTCCTGCTCGGAGAGACACGGATCCGCCGCCAACGTGTTGGAGAAGTCAACGTCCCCAAAGGAGCGCGTGTGCTGGTGAACAACAGCCGGCACGCATTCACACCGTCAGAGCCATGGGATATGAAGCGACGGTGTGACTCCCTGCTGGACAAACAGCTTCCTTACAAACTGTTCACTCAGAACTGCGAACACTTCGCCACATTTGTACGCTATGGAAAAGCAGTGTGTAACCAGGTGAGTTCAGATAACGCTGTGAATTCATCAGAGATCAAACGCTGATCATGTCCTGTCACATCATGTGATCTGTCCATCTGTCATTGTGGCTGATAATAAGTGAAATAAAATGATAAGATGCTCATTGTGAACAGGTCTTACTTTTAGATTTGGGAATTTCTGACTCTAAATCACTCTGTTCCTGTTTCTTCGATCCAGATTCCAGGAAAAACCAAAAACAAGGAATGTGAGGAGGCGACCAAAGTGTTCGGAGACATTGTGTGGAGAGAGACTTCATGACCTGTGACAGACACGGAAAACTCCTAGCCAGAACAATACACATACCGTTAACACACATGTCTTATTTGTATTTATGGATTTGTGGAGTGTTTCCTGCTCTAACACACCTACTGCACCTCCTCAGCTGATTAACACACCTGAGCGAGGTTTATCATAGCATTAAACCTGGCAGACTATAGTTAGAAGGGAGGAGCGGTGAAATTATATATTGCTAAGCCTAAATATGTATTGTTCGGGTTTCTCTACTGTTGCGCTTTATGTATATGTGTGTGGGTATATCACAATGGTAAAAAAAAACTGAATTCACTAATTGGTCATTGTGTCATTTTAATAATAACGCTAATAATATTGCTTTTAGTGAGTAATTATAACAGACTAAAATATATAAAACTAAAGTACAAAGATCACCCTGCTGTTTCCTTCTTCTTCTTCTTCTTCTTCTTCTTCTTAGCGTGTCAGAAATATGTACGAGTGAAGGGAAAATAATTCAATAAAAAAATGTATCTTAATAATGGTCCTTGCTCATATTCTTCATCATGAATCTTGCTTTTTAGTGTTAAATTTCTTGTCTTTCAGTTCCAGCCTGTACAGTGTAACAGTACATGTTGACTTCATCTTGTCAGTCACAGAATCAACATTTTCCAGTTGTATGTTTAGAGTTCCACCTAACGGCTGGTGTAATCCACAATGCAGCACACCACAGTATTGTCTGGTAGTGTTCAGAACAGTAATCTTACCTGCTCCTAATCACTTTTGGATAAATGGTAAATGGTCGCACTTATATAGCGCTTTTATCCAAAGCGCTTTACACTGTGTCTCATTCACCCATTCACACACACACACACACTCACACACACTCACACACCAATGGGAGCAGAGCTGCCATGCAAGGTGCTAACTTGCCATTGGGAGCAACTCGGGGTTCAGTGTCTTGCCCAAGGACACTTCGGTATGTGGAGTCATCCGGGCCGGGAATCGAACCGCCAACCATACGGTTAGTGGGCAACCCGCTTTACCCCGCCACAACCGCCCGCCCCGGATGATTTTATAGATGTCCTCCTCTTTTTCTCTATGTTTGTAAACAATCTTATCATTGTTTTTTAGCTTCTGATATCCTTAACAGTGCCATTTACACGATATGGCCAAAATTATGTTGACATCTGACCATGACACCCGTATGTGCTCACTTAACATCCCATTTTAATGGTTGTTATTATAAGATCCACTCTTCTGGGAGGGCTTTCCACTAGATTTTGGGGCATGGCTGTGGACATTTGTGTTCATTCAGATACAGGTTGAGATCGGGTACTGATGGGATATCAAGGTGGTATCAGTTCCAGTTCATCACAAAGGTGTTCAGTGAAGTTGAGATTGAGGTCAGGGCTCTGTACAGGACACTCGAGTTCTTCTACCTTCTTCCAACCTGAACACACCATGTCTTCATGGAGCTCACTGTGTGCACACTGGTATCGTCATGCTGGAACGGTGTTTGGGCCTTTTGAAGGTAAATTGTAATGCTACAGCATACAGAGGAATTCTGTACAATTGTGTGCTCCCAAGGTTGTGGTAACAGTTTGGGGAAGAACCACATATGGGTGTGATGGTCAGGTCACCACATACTGTTGGCAGTCGTGTATCTTGAAGTCATTTATGGGCGGCTGTGGCTCAGTCGGTAGAGCGGGTTGTCCACTAATCATAGGGTTGGCAGTTCGATTCCTGGCCCGTGTGACTCCACATGCCGAAGTGTCCTTGGGCAAGACATTGAACCCTAAGTTGCCCCCGATGGCAAGCTAGCACCTTGCATGCAGCTCTGCTCCCATTGGTGTGTGTGGGTGAATGAGACACAGTGTAAAGCCATTTATATCCAAAGGAAGCTGACAGAGTGCTGTATTCTAAGGACTTTCTGAATATTTAATAAATAATACATTGACTGTATCGTGATTGGCCACTTATTAAACGAATTAAAGCGGCTGAGGATGAGGTTTGATGTCCTCCCCCACTGAAATACCAGCAGAAACTGGATTTATATATATATATATATATATATATATACTTGTGAATATTTCTGACATGTATGTGTAAAAGTGTTGCTGTTCCTTTGGAATGTTTTTAGTTGTATTTTATTCTATTTATTTCTTTTCAGTGGCGATAAATCAACGGAATCCGCCATTTCCAAGCGCCCCATCGTAAATATCCCGGATGTTGGCAGTTTTGAGAAATATCCCGGATGTTTCCACCTCCGCTCAGGGAGGAATATCCCGGATGTTGGCAGTTTTGAGAAATATCCCGGATGTTTCTTGGTTAGCGGAGAAACAAAACATGGACATGCTTTATAGTTTTTGTACGCTTCATTCACAAAAGCAGTGAATTTACGCCATTTCACATTTATATACGCGGACTTAACGCTTATAAAGAGCTCACTTTCAATATCAGCGCGATCCTGAGCTAATTCATGATCTCCAACAGGTAAGAATTGGGAACTATTTACGTGTGCTAACTGCTAGCTACTGTACATGACTGTGAAAGCTGTAGCTATCGTGAGCCTTAGCCTAGCTTAGCATAGCTTCGTTTATTTGATTTTCACGCTAATCTCACTCCTCGACGCTGAACTGTCACTGTCCGGAGTTCTGCGCATGCGTGCTGTAAACCCCGGCGATCAGACATGCGAAGTGCGCACGCGCAGTGTAAAATCAAAGCCAGCAGGTTGATTATAGCATAGCATAGCATAGCATAATTTAGCATTGGTATCACCGGGTTCTGTCTCAAGATTGTTGGCGTGTAAAAGTGATTTTATAAATCACTCGAATTGTTTATCCATCACTCGAATTATTACTGACTGGAAAACATAATATACATCGGCTGCCAATCAGCTTTATTGCATCAGCGACGCTAGCTTAGCTTGTCATGCTAATATAGTAAAAATAGCCAGCTAGTCGCATAGCTTACTGCGTTGCTATGGCATCAAAGGAGATAAAATAATTTCGGCTGTCTCGATTAAATAGGTGAAAGCTATTGAGGAGAACGAGTTATCTGTTTTTTCTGTGTTCTTCTCCGTCGGTGTGTGTTTTAGATATCGGTTAGTGACGTTTCTTTACCAGCTGATTGGCTAACATGTGGACCCTGACGTGTGGACCCCGACGTGTGGACCCTGACGTGTGGACCCTGACGTATAGACCCTGACGTATAGACCCCGACGTGTGGACCCCGACGTGTGGACCCCGACGTGTGGACCCCGACATGTGGACTCCTGACGTGTGGACCCCGACGTATAGACCCCGACGTGTGGACCCCGACGTGTGGACCCCGACGTGTGGACCCTGACGTATAGACCCTGACGTGTGGACCCTGACGTATAGACCCTGACGTGTGGACCCCGACGTGTGGACCCTGACGTATAGACCCCTGACGTGTGGACACTGACGTATAGACCCTGACGTGTGGACCCTGACGTATAGACCCTGACGTGTGGACCCTGACGTGTAGACCCTGACGTATAGACCCTGACGTGTGGACCCTGACGTGTGGACCCTGATGAGGGGTTAGAGCTACAGTGAATGGTTTAACTGAAACAATTTTAAAACATACTGTCTAGCAACTATTATATTGATATGTTATTTGTTTATTGAGTGTATTTACGAATATTTAATATAGTTTTGTCATGTGCTTGATATTATTATTATTATTATTATTATTATTGTAAATTTCCTCATTGCTCACAACAGTCACGGATAAAATGATCGAGTTGTGCTTATGATCGCAGAGTGAAACTGGAGGCGAGAGTCGGGCGCTGCGCGTGCAGAATCCAGCCCTGATTCCCAGGAAGTCCCGTCATCCTGCGTCTCCGTCCTCGCGGCGCAGAGTGATGACATCACAGCGGCAAAGGCATGCCACACATGCTCTTCCCGCTCCACGGAACGCCTCCTCGAGGAGCTCGGGCTCACGCTCAGGACCCTCGACCTCATGTGGTGGTGCGTCCCGATCCGCGTCGTCTTCCTGTCGCGCCCTGCACGCTTGGCCGGAGGAGGCGGTGGACGAGGCGTACGGCCTGTACTCGCTGCACCGCATGTTCGACATCGTCGGGACTCACCTCACGCACCGTGACGTGCGCGTCCTTTCCTTCCTGTTTGTGGACGTCATCGACGAGTACGAGCGCGGGGGGATACGGGACGGGCGAGACTTCCTACTGGCGCTGGAGAGACAGGGGCGCTGTGATGAGACCAACTTCCGGCACATTCTGCAGCTGCTGCGCATCATCACCAGACACGACCTTCTGCCTTACGTCACGCTGCGCAAGAGACAGACAGGTGACCACACACACACACACACACACACACAAGATTGGTCTGTTAGTAAGCAGCTTCAGATGCATATTGCTGACGTGTGTGTGTGTGTGTGTGTATGTGTTCTGCAGTGTGTCCCGACCCTGTGGATCAGTACTTAGAAGAGTCGTCTGTGCGCTACATTTTTCCCAGAGGAAGCAGAACAGAGAGCCCACAGGTCACACCGCACAGATGCGCAGGTGTGTGTGTGTGCGTGTGTGCGCATGCACATGTGTTTTCATGAAGCCAGGTGAATACACACACTGATGCATGTTTCTGTACAGGTCCACAGGCTGTGATTCGTTGCCCCTCTCCTGAGGTGTGTCAGCCCCGCCCCAAACCGGCCACGCCCACTCCAAACAGAAAGAGGAAGAGAGCTCACAGTGTGGTGGACTGCCGGGAGAAACAGACTTGCGGTACACACACACACACACACACACACACACATACATGTATAGAGCTGTATGGGCGGCTGTGTCTCAGTGGGTAGAGCGGGTTGTCCACTAATCCACTAATCGTAGGGTTGGTGGTTGGAATCCCGGCCCGGGTGATCCCATGCCGAAGTGTCCTTGGGCAAGACACTGAACCCTAAGTTGCCCCCGATGGCAAGCTAGCACCTTGCATGCAGCTCTGCTACCATTGGTGTGTGAGTGTGTCTCATTTGTAAGTCGCTTTGGATAAAAGCGTCTGCTAAATGAATAAATGTATTGTAAATGTAATAGAGCTGTGTTATTGGTGCAGTATGTAAATATCCATATCCTCTCTCAGACATCCGTCTGCGTGTTCGAGCGGAGTACTGCCAGCACGACTCGGCCCTCCAAGGCAACGTCTTCTCCAACAAGCAGGAGGCGCTGGAGCGGCAGTTCGAGCGCTTCAACCAGGCCAACACCATCCTGAAATCGCGCGACCTCGGATCCATCATCTGCGACATCAAGTTCTCGGAGCTCACCTATCTGGACGCGTTCTGGCGCGACTACATCAACGGCTCGCTGCTGGAAGCGCTGAAGGGCGTGTTCATCACAGACTCACTGAAGCAGGCTGTCGGACACGAGGCCATCAAACTGCTCGTCAACGTCGACGAGGAGGACTACCAGGCAGGCAGGAGGAAGCTCCTGAGGAACCTGATGATAGGGGGAGGTGTGGGGGCGGGGCTGGGGTTAAGCTCAGCTGGACCGGGGACGGGGACTTCATAATGGCCCAGTGAAATTTTGACTGTAAGTTTGTTGTGTCGTGGCGTGTGGGCGGAGCCAAGCCGAGTTGCATGGACCCGAGGAACAAATCACAGAGGAAGGACGGCGTTGAAGGAGAGAGAACGTATACTTCAGTTCCTAAATATGAAAGTAATAATCATAGGCGATATATATATCTCTCTCGATCGAGACACTGGTATCATGGTTTTTAGATTTGCCAACAGTGTGACAACGAAGCACTAAAAAGCATTTAAACTAAAATAAAAAAATTGACCAATCTGTCCAAAAATGAAACTTAAATACAGTCGATCAGCCAAGATGTGTTTGTCGTCTGGTTCAGTTTTGCGCTGGAGCTACAAAGCTAATGTAGCTAATAAGCTGTAGTGGTTTCTCTCACCCAGAACGTCGTCTGCAGACGCGTTCTCAAATTCTAACGCCAAAAATATCAAACTACGCCATTCCTGTCGTTCAAGATGGCCTCCTTCATATCGTCCGAGAGCCAGGCTACGTGGTGACGTTTAAGTCGTGTTTGTTTCCAGAGAACAGGAAGTCATTCCATAAACACGTTTACATGGCGGACATTTTGTCCGAGATAGACTTCATAAGCTACGTTAACCGTCGTAGCTTCAGGTTCAGTACTGAAGAACCGAACAGGTCTTTGGTTGATCGACTGAGTTTCAGGGAAAACCCTTCAACAATTATTCCTTGAAGAGAAGAGTGCCCCCTTGTGGAGAACGCAGAGCTTTGTTTCACAAACGGGGCTATCAAATCTCAGACTCTCCCACGCCGCCTCCTCGTCCCTTTCTTTCTGTTTGACTCCTGACAGAAGTATAGAAACATTCATGTGGTGATCTGGAGAAGCTCCTCACTGACTGTTCCGGAAGACTCCGAAGATGTGGAATTTAAAAAGAAAGAAAGAAAAAAAAAAGATTTTGTACGATTTTTCCTACCGGAATTAAACAACGTTACAAAACCTGGTATCTATTATATAGGCTGTATGTTCTGGTGATGTTTTGAGTGCTTGTCCATTAAACCTGCATGTCAGCGATATCGCTAACGTCACGGTGAGCTAGACATGTGCCGATAATCGACTATAGCGCACGCCGCCACGTTCGACGCACAGTGACAGTGTTATATTATGGCCTGCTGCGCCATATTTGGACGTGTCCCGTCCCCCCCTACCCCACCCCACCCACCTCGGAGTATGCAATCCCATAATTCCATTCATTATGCCGTTTTTGGAATGTAGTATTATTTTTTTTAATACAGTATTGTCATATTGTAAAATGCTGCGATAATAAAACATCACGATGAGAATATGGGTCGTATCGGCACATGCCTATGGCAGATAAACACGCTGTGTTCAGTAGACTCCTGGACTCGAAGGCATCTGCAGATCACCGGTACCGGTATATCTTATATAACACAGCGAGCGTGTTGGTCCCCGACATCATCAGAACTCTTCCACTGGTTACGTGAAGGAAAAAAAAGCTAGCTTGCTGTTAAATTAGCTAGCTAGCTGTGACGTTGACGGTTTGCTGTCGGAGCAGCTGAACTGAAATAGCTAGGTGTTCATTAATTAATACTCATTAATGAATTATTCCAACATTCTAGCAAGAAGTAGCTAAACGTTACCTCCAGAACCTCGATCACGAAGAACGATGACCCAGGGGATCGCCACACTCCTCCTCACCGACGCACAGTTTATTATTATTATTATTATTATTATTATTTTATTGTGTGTTTCACATCCTGTAAGGACCGCCATTCCGAATCCGAATAAAGTGCTGCAATACGACAATTTAGTATTATTATTATTATTATTATTATTTTGATTTACTAAGATTTATTCCTGGTTCCCACGGCGACGATTGTGTTCAGTGATGCGTCTACGTGCGTAGTAACTGACTGATTTAATTAAGTGTACAAATCAATAAAAACAGATTGTTAAAATAGTGAATTCTGCTGTTTTCTATATATTTATTTATTTATTTATTTATTTTCCCTCCAGTGTACCTCTGCGATACTGCGACGTGGCCAGATTTCGGCGTCATGGAATCCAAACAGCGCCTCTTCCCCGGTTTAGACTGCATGTTTACGTGCGTACGGCGCGTCAGATCCTCTAACGGTAGACCTGCGACTGAAAGAAAACGATTCGCGTGAACGATCGACGTGATTGGGGAAATCGGATCGTGCGGAAATCGGGGATCATACGACGCTTTTTAAATCGGAAAAGTCTTTTCCAGGACATTTCCGTTTTCACCGAAACCTTCTGTCGTTTGTTTGACCAGAAACGGTTTAGTTTTGTTGGTTTACAGCGCCACACTGTGGACCATAGCAGTATAACAGCGTGAGCTACACTTTAGACTGGGTTGCATTAAAAGTATTGTTTTCGAAAATGTTTTTGCTGTACATTTTGGCATGTTTACTTCATTTACAGCATAAACATCTGTTTTTCCCACAGTTATGCCAGGAAATATGGCTCAGGTTTCTCTTCATAACTCTGCAGCACGGTGAGAGTGAGTATTTCATGCACAATGACGCTTAAACGTTTAATGCACTGTGAAGTCATGGGTGGGACATTCGGGTGCGAGTACCGATGCCGACGCCAGCCCGATCGACAGCCGTGTATAAAATGATTATGCCCGAGGAAAATAAATCAATGTGTGTGGAGAATGTTTTTGTTTCATTAAGACAGTTCTAAATCATCTGTATCTGGGGGAAACCTCCTCATAAGCCCAGTGTACACCAGGTTTGTAAAAGGTTTTACTAAAATGGACTCCAGGTTCCCCGTGACCCTGAAAAGGAGTAAGTGGTTGAAGATGGATGGATGGATGGACTTTTTCTAGGACTTGGTAAGTAAATGTGCGGCACCTTTATGCGTCATGACATGCTCCAACCAGAAGATGGCACTGTATCGGTTTCCTCATTGCGCCATGATGTATTCCTGTAATCCTGTGAATGTTCTTTACAGCTGTTTATCATCCAAGATGTTTTTCAGAGGACGAGTTAGTGTATCCACGTCCAGGGCCGTGACCTCCAAAGCTTCAGCTATGCCGTTGGCTTTCAAGCGCACCGTGTTGTCAGCGGCATTCCCGGCGTCGGAACGCCGTGATCGATGGCGTCGTAGATACCGTTTGTTCCTCCGTGCTTTAGGAAAACCTTCGTTTTCGCGAGAAGGTCGTTTTGTGGGAATCTAAAATCAGCGTAGTGTTACACAAGGTGGAAGGTGTTGGTCCGAGGTGTCTCCACACAACCTTGTGCCGTAGATGAGCGAAAGCAGAAGAGAAGATCTCCGATATTTCAGAACCCGTGCTTCCAATCAGCTTTTCCCAAAGACATGATGACTCCATGTTCTCCTGAACTCTGCAAGGATGGGAGGGCTTGCATTGAGATCCCCCGATGTAGACCACGTTTGGCATCGTGAAGCCACAGTGTGGCGCATTGCATGAGGGAGTCGATGTTAGCTTCTGGATCTATAAACTCACTGATGGCATTCTGATACTGAGGTCTAGTAATGAACATGCATTGAAATACTTTAATGCAGGATGTTCTTCAGTCTGTCCGTGAAGCTCGTTTGATCTCTGTTTAGGGATCGTGTTGGGACGTCGGAAAGAGGTGAATTGCAAAGTGCCCTTCTGTGTGGTTTATCTTATGAAGATATCCTGACCCTTTCTGCTCTCTGGACCTGACTGATCCATCCTGATGCCCTACCTCTGGATGGAGCTCTCATCAACTAGAGGCTACGTTCTTCCACTGAGGACGACCCCAAGCAGAGCAACCTGGAGATTGCTGAGGACGGTACCACTTGAAGTATCATGGAAATAGTTCTGAACTTCAGGTCCACATGGATGTTCTCGCTGTGGTTGCTGGGACTACGGTTGCCTTAGCGATGTCCTTGGGACTGCAATCACTACATACAGTTCTACACTCAGGTCTCCTTTAGAGAACAGTGGACTAGTTCAACAAACAGACTTCATATAAACACCATAATGAACTTCCTTTACTTTCATAACTATCCAGTGTGACCCAGATGAGGACGGGTTCCCTTCTGAGTCCGGTTCCTCTCAAGGTTTCTTCCTCATATCATCTCGGGGAGTTTGTCCTCACCATCGTCTCCACGGTCTTGCTCAATAGGGATAAATCCACACACTTAACATCTCCATCTTGTGTTTATATGTTTCTGTGAAGCTGCTCTGAGACACGATGTCCGTCGTTAAACGCTCCATACAAATAAAACCCGATTGAATTGAACTGAATTTGTTAACCGTTGATTTTATTTATTAAATAAGCACATCATACTTTTAATTAATTTATACTTACATTTAATGCTGTTGAACTTCTGCGAATCAAGTTCCTGTTCTCACTTATGTTCTAAACAGTTGTTCCTCCTTTGTTCTCTCTCTCTCTCATGATGTTTAAGATAAAGTGCTGACACCTTCCAAAAATGTTATTAGCATCTCCTTCACTATATGAACAATTACACTCGTTTTTAATCCTATTATTATTAGTGGAGCGTTTGCTGGACACTTCCCTGTGGCCAAACTGTTACTATAGAAATGATGGAAAATGAAGCAACAGTTTCTGACCAATCAGAGTCCAGGATTAAGCAGCGCTGTAGTATAAAGATATGAGTACTGTACATGTAATAGTATTGAATATACGGCTGGAATTCTGAATTCTCACCACAAGGGGGCAGCACAGGTTCATCAGGAACTTTATCTTTAACTTGACTTGATCAGAGGACACAGAAACTGTCGGTCTCACACACTCCAATACACACACTCCAATACACCCCTCCCAATACACACCCCTAATACACACCTCCAATACACACACCCCTAATACACACTCCTATACACCCCCCCAATACACACCCCGAATACACACACCCCGAATATACACACCTCGAATATACACACCCCCAATACACACACTCCGAATACACACACCCCTAATACACACTCCAAATACGCACCCCCAATACACACTCCAATACACACCCCCAATACACACACCAATACACACCCCTAATACACACCTCCAATACACACCTCCAATACACACACCCCAATACACACACCAATACACACCCCTAATACGCACCCCCAATACACACACTCCTATACGCACACCCCTAATACACACTCCTATACACCCCCCAATACACACCCCGAATATACACACCTCGAATATACACCCCCCCAATACACACACCCCG
>JAFFST010028282.1:35680-40680 GCA_022414735.1 Noturus placidus
CTGCGTTATGGCTTAAATCGTGACAACGCTCAGAGACTAATCTGTCTGGAACATCAACATTTCCCCCGGACGTCTCGGGGAGACTTCACGCTGCTATAATTACTCCTCATCACCCGAAAAACCCAAAATCCAGCGTCACACCAGGTCAAGAAACATCTCTATAATGTCCTGACTTGTGAAGCACTCAGAAATTTCCAGCTTCTGAAGTCAGGAACACCAGCAGAGTGAACCTCCCAGCTCCAGGGTTCTGTATGTTCTCCTTGTGTCTGTGTGGGTTCTCTGGGTTCCTTCCACTTCCACTGCAACCCTGACCAGGACGAAGAGCTTATGAAGATATCTGGATGGTATCTCCTAGCGGTGGTCCAACACAGTGGTTCATTTCTAGTGATGAGGAACAGATGGAAAACAGGGTTCCTCTGTGCTTCTGTGTTGTTATGTGATGTATTATTTTGATTCACACATACAGCACCTGTAAGATCTGAGAATTTCATTGTACAAGGAAGCTTGGGCAGATGTCCACAATGTTCTTGAATCATCTCAGGACAGGTAGGGTTCTATACAGGACTCGTGACCTTGGAAGTCGAGGTCTTTCAGAGCGCTTGGAGTTGATGTTTCCTCATCGGGTTCTTTCTCTGATGTAGACCTTAAAAGTCCTAGAAAAGTTCAAACTTTGGAATTGGAACCAATTTTGGAACGAGAGAGAGAGAGAGAGAGAGAGAGAGAGAGAGAGAATTTCATCTCCCCTCCCTCGGGCTTGGATGCAGCTGTCACCACCATCATCTTCATCATCCTCATCATCCTGATTGGTGTCTCGCGCCTTCCGGTCTATGTTCTCATGTTCTCTCTCTCTCTCTCTCTCTCTCTCTCTCTACCTTCCCGTGATGCTCAGCTGCAGAAACCCCACGTCCTACCCCACGAACCTAAAACCGGAGCACGCGGGCACGTTCATCTGCAACCTCCTCGCTCTCCGGTTCCGCCTCTCCCCGACCGGTTCCGCTCTACGACGCGCGCTCGTGAGCTGCCGGAATACTGTACGGAGGTCGCGCGCGTGCGTGTGCGTCTGATCGTCAAAAGGCTGCGGTAGTTTTTCTTTTTCTCTCCTCAATTATTCTGGTTTATTTTGTTTGGTTTTGTTTATTTTACATGTTTATGATCCGGTGTGTACAATGTCCTTGGAGGGAATGGCCTGTCCGGTGAGTAACACACACACACACACACACACACACATGCGCGCGCGCTCACATACTCACATTAACAGGAGAATTTAATGAATTTAATTTTTATTTAAATGATTTATGGAATATTATTGAAAGACATGTTTATTCAGAGCTCTCGTGCAGAGACGCGAATGTAGAAGTGGAGAATAATTCCGAAGTGTGTGGAGAGAAAAGAGGAGAAAAATCACCGCGCCAGTCAACAAGTGCACCTTCTAATAATCAGGATAATGAACCGCCAATCATAATCCACGTGATCAGCACATGATAGTGGTGCACTAATGGGTTCCTATAGCTACACTCGTGCTTTCAATGTGAACGCATTAGTGAGTGTGAATAGAATCATCAGCTACTCAACTGGATCAATCCCGTGTGTCACCATCATCATCATCATCATCATCATCACCACCTTCATCATCATCATCATCATCATCATCACCACCTTCATCATCATCATCATAATCACAATCATCATCATCATAATCACAATCATCATCATCATAATCACAATCATCATCATCATAATAAACAGCCTGTATGTGATGTTCCTTTTAACGCCGCGTCCTAAATGATCTTAAATCTACTGTCTATTAAAGTTAAACCGATATTAAATGTAAACGGACGCTTTTTTTCCCCCTGTCGGCGCGTGCACTGGGATCAAGGTGAACTGGCGCATTTCTGAAGGTTACCGAGAAAAACCCGAGCAGTTAAGTCAATGTTCAGCTTCATTTTGGCACTGCACTCCCTCCCGTCCTGCCTGACTGACACCGCGCATGCGCAGTGCGGGGCAGGCGGATTGGCGCAGCGATGCATAAATAAATAAATAAATACATACATACATCGTGGGTAAAGCAGGCATGCAATAAATAAACAAAAATGATATATATATATATATATATATATATATATATATAAATCCCAGAGCACTGTTGAATTCAGGATTCTGATTGGTCAGAAGGCGCTGATTAATCTTCTGTAACAGCAGCTCTAATGTGTATGAGACATTTAAGGAAGGAGTCTCCAGTGTCAGCGCTCTGTCACAGTCAGAGGTGAAGCTGTGGCTCTTACGTTTTCCGACATCTTCAGGACAGAGGAGTTAATAAAGAGAGGCTGCTGAGATGGTCCACAACGTTAAAAGTAACTATTAATGGATAAATATAAATATATATATATATATATATATATATATATATATATATATATATATATCTATATCTCGTTTAATCACTGGCAAATTGTTGTGGTGTAATGTGAGGAATAAAACACTTTAGGAGGTGCTGTTATAGGAACATGGCTTCCTCGGTTAAATGATAGGGGTGTGGTGAGAGGAACCCAGCTTCATCACTCCAACCTGGTGTTGATTATATTCCTCGAACACGTTCCCCGTCATGTTCCTTACACGTGTATAAACAACACTGTGTACCATTCAGGTTGTTGTTCATCTCAGGATCATGTTTTTGACGTTATTTATTTGCGCCCCCCCTCCCCTTCTGCTTTAGGCTTCACGCTGCTGTTGTGTGTTTGCCACTGGATGCACCCGACTCTTCAGGTCTCATCATTAAGCTGCAGGGAAATGGACTGGAGCAATGACGACCACTTCGCATGATGACCTTTTTGTTTATAAATAGGATTTCATTTTGAATGGAGCTACAGTTTATCGTACCGTAAAATTAGCACGCCAGGACGATCGGACTACTTGCCCCTCCCAGCATGTAGAGCCACAGCCAGAACTTTGGAGATCTGTGTCAGAAGAAGTAGATCAGTCTAGAAGGCCACGCAGCGGCTCCTCCTCAGACCAGAAGGCATCATGGGGGAATCTATGAACAGCATTGTGGCGTTTCACCCTAGGAAGCAGAGGACCGACAGCGGAGGGCATGAGGGTGATTTTGGAGTTTCTCTGGAGGAACTGAGGAATCTGATGGAGATTAGAGGAGCAGAGGCGCTCCAGAAAATACAGGAGAACTACAGGGACACTGAAGGACTCTGTCACAGGCTGAAAACTTCACCGACAGATGGTGAGTTGACACCATGTTCAATCCCAAACCTAGTGCTGAATGCTGAACTGAAGTTTCTGCCCGACACTAGGGGATTATGGCTGGAACTATAGGTGCTCTGGCTGGAATTAGGGGTTTTAGACTGGCACTTATCTGGGAGCCAGCTGATACCTCCGGGTGTTTGGCTACGAACAGGGAGAATATCCCTGGATATAGAATTGCTCTGGCTAGAAATAGTTGAGCTGTTGTTGAAATGAGGTGGTTTTGGTTGGAAGTAGAGGTTCTGTGGATGGAAATATGGGGCTTTGATTGGAATTGGGGGGTCTGGGGGTGTGTATGTGATTGTGCCCTGCGATGCGTATGGCACCCTGTCCAGGGTGTACCCCGCTTTGTGCCTGATGCCTCCAGGATAGGCTCAGGGATCCCCGTAACCCTGAAAAGGAGTAAGCGGTAGAAGATGGGTGGATGGATGGATGGACTATTACTAGACCTAGGTGAGCACATTTTTGAAACTAAGGGAGCTCTGGCTGGAAGCAAGGAGGCCTATGGATGGAATTAGAGGTTCTCTGGCTGGAACTAGGGTTCTTATGACTGGAACTAATTGTGCTGTAGCTCAAATTAATGGAGTCTGGCTGGAACCAAGTGGGTTTATGATTGGAACATGGTGGGTTCTGGATGGAATCAATGGGGCTTGGCTGGAGCTAGAGGTTTTCTGGCTGGAACCAAAGGGGATTATTGGTGGAACATGATGCCCTCTGGCTAGAATGATGGATTTTGACAGTAACTAGAGGTTCTCTATCTGGGACTTGGAGGCGGGGGGCTCTGGTTGGCACTAAGGAGCTTATGGCTGGAACTAGGTGCTATTTTGATAGTGGGAGGCTTTACTTGACACTAAACTGGTCTATGGCTAGAACCAAGTGATCTCTGGAACTAAAGGGACTCTGGCTGGAGCCAATGGGCTTAAGGCTGGAACTAGGTGAGCGCAGACTGGAATTAATGGGTTTTGTCTTGAACAAGAGGTTCTCTGCCTGGAGCTAGTGGGTTATGGATGGAAGTAGGAGGCTGTGGTTGGACCTATCGTGGTCTGGCTGACACTCCTTAGATTATGGCTAGACATACGTGTGCTCTATCTGAAACTAGTGGCACTCTAGAGGAAATTGGTGCTGAGGAGTTACGAGTGGAACCGATGGGCCTCCAGGTGACGTCTCCCTAGGTCATCTATAGCTGGAACTACTGGGGCTTCAGCTGAAAGTGGAGTGGCAGCAATCAGTCTGCAGAAGCAGCACTTGTCTTGCGTATGTTGGACTGCACTACTATGTGGAACGGGTTAATTTCTCCATTGCTCTCAGCCAATCAGAGCACAATGTACTGCACTGACATTAATGAAGGGTGAGTGTCCTTTGGCTCCTTCACAATCTAGTGAACTAGTGTTATGCGGAATGTGCTTCTGGTCACCATGCAGGAGTGTTCTCGGTGACTGTTTGAATCTCAACAAGTTTTCCACTCTTTTATAGAAAGCACTCGAACTGGTGTGTGTGTGTGTGTGTGTGTGTGTGTGTGTGTGTACGTCCAGTGCTTTCTCACACCCACCAGATCCCCCTTGCATTAATATTCGGCTTATTCACTGCTTTACGCTCCGCTGAGTACCTTATAGTTGTGCATTAAACAGGAACGCTATTAAATCCAGTTGTGTTCGGAGATAAACATATTTAAAAACTCATTTATAAGCACCTGAGTAAGGGAACAGAGGATAATTTGGGGCACGGCCTATTATTACCATGGAAACTGCAGG
>JAFFST010028285.1:7500-12197 GCA_022414735.1 Noturus placidus
TCCTGCTAACAATGAAATCCTAATCTTCTTCTAGCCTCGCACCTGATACGCTGTAATTAAACGGACTTTCGTATTAATGAATTAACGCTGTGATTGGCTTGTCACTGTGTAATAACTGATTATGGGTTATTATTCCTCGTGAGCCGCCTGGAAATCTATTAAAATAAGATTAGACGGATCGGTCACTCAGAAGTTCGTACTCAGGACGTACAGAGACTCTTTCAGACTCGGCATTATCCGTGAATCGAGGTCGACGTTGATAGCTGGGGCAGATGCTTCGGTTCAGAATAAATCCATTATCATAAATCCAGAAGACGGACCGAGGTTAAAACGCAGAGAAGTCAAACCAAATGAGCTGTTAAGCTGTTTTTAAACCGTGACCTGCTCGAGCTCATTTATTCAGACAGGGAGGAAGGAAGTACGTTTAAGAGCTGGGTTTAAACTGGAATGGAGTTGGACTGCATACAGTTGTGGACTTTATTTACAGGGTAGGTGCTTAATTCGTTCCAGGACTGTATATGCACGCTTGAGTCAGCCAATCAGGAGTTAAGTAGTAATGAGAAGAGGAAGGGTGAAGGGAAGTTTGGATGAGACATGGGAGAGGGGATTGATTGGTCAGAATCTTTCAGAAGCAGGTGGGATTGGTCAAGAGTGTCTGTGAGAGCAGATGGGATTGGTCAGGATTCCTTTCATAGTGGGTTGGATTGGTCAGGAGTAGAAAGGATTGGTCAAGGGTGTTGGAAGGAGCAGGTGGGATTGGTTAGGATTCCTTTTGGGAGTGTGTGGGATTAGTCAAGAGAGTCTTTGGGACCTGGATGGATTGTCTGGATTCCTTAGGGAGTTGGCAGGATTGGCCCAGAGTGCCTGTGGGAGCAGCAGGGATTGGTTAGGATTCCATTTGGAGTGGGAGGGATTAGTCAAGCGTGTTGGCAGGAGCAAGTGAGAATGGTCAAGAGTGTAGGCAGGACCAAACAGGATAAGTCAAAGTTACTTTGGGAGTAGGCATGTTTGATCAAGAGTGTCTGTGGGAGCAGGAGGGATTGGTCAGAATTCCTTTTGGAGTGGGTGGGATTGGTCAAGAGAGTCTTTGGGACCTGGATGGATTGTTTAGATCCCTTAGGGAGTTGGCAGGATTGGTCAAGAGTGTCTGTGAGAGCAGATGGGATTGGTCAGGATTCCTTTCATAGTGGGTTGGATTGGTCACGGGTGTCTGCAGGAGTAGAAAGGATTGGTCAAGGGTGTTGGAAGGAACAGGTGGGATTGGTTAGGATTCCTTTTGAGAGTGGGTGGGATTGGTCAAGAGAGTCTTTGGGACCTGGATGGATTGTCTGGATTCCTTAGGGAGTTGGCAGGATTGGCCCCAAGTGCCTGTGAGAGCAGCAGGGATTGGTCAGGAATCAGGAATGAGTGGGTTTGGTCAGTGAAGGCTACAGGACAGGGTGGAATTGCTTAACCTTTTTTTTCAGGAGCAAGTGGAAATGGGATCAAGTCCTGCTCACACGTCTCATCCGTCTTAACAATCAGAGGGTTTGAATTTGGAATCCACCGTACATCATGTCAATCATTATCATTAAAATGGCCTTTAAAAGCAGGCGTACACGTATAAAAGAGAAATACTGTCAGTAAATCGTGCGCTGTGAGCATTCTGACCACACGCTCCTGAAGAGCTTGTCTCTGGGAGTTCGAACCAATCACAGCATCACAATCCCGAAGACAAGCAGATATCATTTGAGCGTAGAACCCTGCAGGCCATCCTGCATTACAGCAGGGCAGGACTAAATATACCGACTAACTGGCACCAGGAGACCATTAATGGGAATTGGGCACGTATCCAGAGAGGAGCTGAAGCAGGAGGATGACGGGAACAGGAACTCTGGGTGATTTTTCTTTTTTTTTCCCCATCTCTTGGATGAGTTCATGAATAATTAATTACTGTGGGTTTCAGTTTGAACATATTGTGCTGATAAATATCTCCAAGCAAGAGTAACGCTTACATCCTCAGACCGATAACTGATCATCACGCGTAATGTTCATTAAACAAATCATAAAATGTCTGAAGCTTTATGTGACGAGGTGTTTATTTAACATTTACATTTATTTATTTAGCAGACGCTTTTATCCAAAGAGACTTACTAATGAGACACACTCACACACCAATGGTAGCAGAGCTGCCATGCAAGGTGCTAGCTTGCCATCGGGGGCAACTTAGGGTTCAGTGTCTTGCCCAAGGACACTTCGGCATGGGATCACCCGGGCCGGGATTCGAACCACCAACCCTACAATTAGTGGATTAGTGGACAACCCGCTCTACCGACTGAGACACAGCCGCCCTTTAACATTTATGAAAGGAGTCTCCAGTGTCAGTCAGGGGTAAAGCTTTAACTGTAGCATTTCTGGTATGTTCAGTCTCCCAGCTGGACCAGAGGACCTCAGGAACTACCTGAGAATGTTGTTTGTGGATGACTCGTCCGCCTTTAACACCATTGTCTTCTGCAGAAAGCTCCAGAACCTAAGGCTGAACTCCTCCATACTTCACTGGAGCCTAGAATAGCTAATCCGAGACTTCCGCGTCGGTGATTGTTCCAGCACCTACAGTAGCAGCACACACAGTGTTCTATGAGATGAAGAATGGAAACGTCCAGCACTAGAGGACTCACGGGGGCTCGATTCTCTGCAATAAGGTGAAGCTAGACACACTCAATAACTATTCATGACGTTCCATAGCTGTCTCAGACTGTGGAGAACCAGGTAGGAGAAAACAGAAGGCGGGAAAGTCGACGTAAAGCCAGAACTCGATGAGGAACCTGCTGTGTCAGCCTCTGACTCTAACCTGAGGCAGACGTTGTGGAACACACGCTGATCAGATCCACTGGCTTTATTCCATCAGATTAGAATAAACACAGTGGGGTACTGAACAGAGCTGAACAGGAAGTCATGCAGAGAGAAAGACAGAGAGAGAGAGAGAGAGAGAGTGTGTGTGTGTGTGTGTGTGTGTTTGTAATGAACTGGACGCCAGTCTCTTGCCATTGGACTGATTCTGCTCTCGGTGCCTTGGCAACACACACTAGATCTGGTGGAGAGCACGAGAATCTCTGGCATCTCCACTAGATGAAGCTGGTTAGAGAGACGAGCCAGAGAGCAATTTAGCGTTAAATAAAAGATCTCAGCGGGGGCGCGTGCATGCGCGTGCTGGCATCGCGCCACAACAAAGCGCTGAGTTAAAAACACAGAGTGCTGATTAACACACCGAGGACAACATCAGTCTCGGAGTGAATCACAAGAGCCCACGCCGTCTCCACGCCGTAAACCCTCATGCAAATCCGCCGGCGCCATCGTGACCTTTCAGAGCGCCGAGTTATTAATAATGCACGCGCTCATCATGGGGACGTAGAAACCGGACAAATAGCTGAATGTAAAAGGTAACGCTGCGGCTTATGTATATATATATATATATACAGTATATATCAGACGCGAGACCACACAGGAGCGATATTAAACCGTAAAGACCGATCACTGCACGCTGGATCACAACAGAGCAAGACTCGGTCCATCAGCTGAAATGTGTTGAAGGGTTCGAACTGACACTTCATTATTGTAGTGATATATATACTGTATAATCTCTCTCTCCCTCTATCTCACTCTCCCTCTCTCTCTCCCACTATCTCACTCTCTCTCTCTCTCCCTCTCTCTCCCTCTCTCTCTCTCTCCCTCCCTCTCTCTCTCTCTCTCTCTCTCTCCCTCTCTCTCTCCCTCTCTCTGTCTCTCCCGCTCTCTCTCTCTCTCTCTCTTGCTCTCTCTCTCTCTCCCCCAGTCTCCCTCTCTCTCAAAAACTGCACGTCCGTGACCGTTACACCTCCCTGACACCGCATACTCCTTCCATAAACATTAGATGAACCTCACAGAAAACTTTTTTGTTCGACAGTTGTCGACAGCTGTACATTTTGTTCTTTCTTTAATAAATGAATTAGTCTCAGTCTTCGTCGCGCGTCCGCCGAACGAGTCCCCCATGTTACTATAGAAACCAGAACGTATTAGACCGAGCGCATTAACATTAACAAACCCGTTGTTCGTGTTCCAGCCGGACTTTCTGACCGACCGCGTTCCAGAATTCGAGCGTGCTGATGTCTGATTTATTCCGCATGAATGAGTTGGAAACATTCTCGTGACAGAAAGCGAGGACATGTGAGGAAAAGCGGGGAGGGGCTTCCGGGTTGCCTCAGTTATTATCAAGGCGCTCAAAACAGCTACGCGACTGTCAATCATTCCAGACCTGGTGCTATACGTCAACAGGCTCATATGTTGTTTCCTCCGGGACCCGCTAGTCCGGAGTTGGACTATGGGCTCCTACGCAAAATTCCTAAAAAATAAAAGGTTAGCAGGTCAGAAAACAAAATGTGTGTGTGTGTGTGTGTGTGTGTGTGTGTTATATTCCAGAAAGTACGGTAGCTAAAAGTTCCTTCTGAAAGAGTGTAAATGAGTGACCTTATTTAAATGACGTGCACAGTCTCACTAAAGAGAACTTTTTCTCCTTTTCTTCTCGGCGCTTTAACTCGAGCAGCGCTGTTCAGCAGTGTGCATAATGAGCTAGCGGCTCCTGTAATGTGTGCAGTCATGCTTCGAGTGTAGGAGATGAAGCTGTGGCTCTCAGAGCGTCGTCTGATTCTAGATGAGCCATGTTGTTGCTTGATGAGCATGTG
>JAFFST010028297.1:0-17603 GCA_022414735.1 Noturus placidus
AAACACATTTGTGCAATATTGGATCTTTTAGATATTTGGAGATATACATACCCATACCAAAGAATGTATACATGGAGTAATGGTGATTTGACTAACCTCTCTCGTATTGATTTTTGGCTAATTTCAGCAGAGTGCAGAGAATGCTGAATTATCATAAAATTTTAAACAGTATTAGCAGAGCATGAGGATATAATGATTAAAATCAACAATTATGCTGCAGATCCAGTTGGTCCAAAGAAAAACTATTGAAAATTAAATAAAAACTTTTTAGAGAATTAGTAATTTAAAAATAAAGCCATTGAAATTATAGGAAAATATTGGAAATGGGTGTGCATTCTAAATAAATTTGGTCACAATTGGAAAATAATTAAATTTGAAATAAGGAGCATAGCTTTAACTATGGGGGAAATTTTGCCAAAGTAAAAAGAGAAAAAGAAAATAAATTAATTGAACAATTATGAAATTGTCCAGTAAACAACGTTTAACAAATGAAGAACTTAAACAATTGGCCTTCTTTCAATTACAATTAGACACAATATATGAAAATAAAGCGAGAGGTACCTTTATAAGAAGTAGACAGATGTGGATGGAACAACGTGGGGGGGACTTCACAAATATTCACAAATATATTTTTTTTTTCATTTGGAGAAACAGAATAGTGAATTATCATCTATACATAAACTCATGAGTTTTCCACAAATTATCATTCTAGAGAAAAATCATGAGTCAATAAGAATTTTGGAGAATTACTGATACAATGCTATTTTAATAACATTGTTTAATAACTGAGTTTCCAGATATCACTAGAAACTTCAACTCGAATTTCCATGTTTTGATTTAAGCCCCCAAAACACAATATTATGAGCAGACATGGCAAAGATTGGGGGAACTTTCTAAAACTGATAAACAAACAAAAAAAACTATTAAAATGTAAAGACAGAAAATGTGCTTAGTTATAAATAAATCATTTAATAACCAGTCAATCACCTGACCAATTAAACAAGATTTAAAGAAAATATGAGTGAGTATGATGGGGGAGTGTAGTCCTCTTTGGCCATGTTTGTAGTTGATAGTGTATCCTGGCAAAAGGAGTTGCTGGTTTGCTGTGATATGACACAAAATCGTACCTAAGTACTGTGAATTTCTTCATATAGGAAGTGTCATTACAAACAAAGGCTTCTCCACTAGGTATTCAATAAATTTCAGTTATCGTATTCAATACTTTTTTCCTTTGTCATTCCACTTTATTACACATAACTTAATTTATGGATTTGAATGTTTGGATTTCTTTATATGTGTAGATATCTTAAGTTAATACCAGAGTGGTTAAAATTTCATGTGAATGGCCTCATTGGAAATATGTTGACGCGTTCAATACTTACTGTATAAAACCGTAATGTTTTGTGAAGAATTAACAACAGGTGGGACACAATCATGAAGTGGAACAAAATTTATTGGATATTTCAAACTTTTCAAAAAAAAAGTGTGAAATATCCAATAAATTTCGTTCCACTTCACAAAAAATTACAGTTTTATATCTTTATGTTTGAGGCCTGAAATGTGGCAAAAAGTCGAACAGCTCAAGGGGGCCGAATACTTTCGCAAGGCACTGTATGTGTTATCCTCTGATGAGAATGAAATAGAACAAGAACAAAACTATTACAAAGTAAAAATGAGTAATTTCCCTCACACACTTGAGAGAGTGAGGATATTCCATTTGATTCCTCTCTCCTCACATCTCATCCTTGCATTCTTCTCTTACATCCTAAAGGGGTGGACTAAGATGCAAGGAAAGGAAGTGAGGATGTACAAATAAGAAATGAGAACCACCCTATGCACGAAGTGAGCGACTTTAATTCTAGTGGCAAAAGTTTCATATTACTCATTTTACAATGATTAAACTATTATTATTATTAGTAGTAGTAGTAGTAGTAATAATAATAATAATAATATATTACTATATTTGTATATATATATATATATATATATATATATATATATATAATTAATATAATATTACTATTATAAATATTTCAAATGTTTAAAAAACAGGTCTTGTTGAACAGTGTTGATATTAAAGATAGCAAATGCAATAATTTTTTTTTAGATGTTTGATTCATTGTTATACAATGACATATTTCATAAATATTTTTGGAATAACCATTTTGAGACTATTAATTGGAAATTGATTTGGACTTATAATAACAAATACTGTCAATAATAAAGTTTCTGAAATATACTTTCAAATTATACATGTAATTTATCCAACAAACCAGTTCTTAAAAAGATATAAAACTGATCTTTCTGAATCTTGTGTATTTTGTACAGTGAATACTGAAACTATTTTACATCTTTTTTTTTAATGTGTGTATGTTCGATTCTTTTTGAGTTTTATTTTTTTTTATTGATTCTCACTTTTCAAATAACACTTTTCAGAGTACAACAAAATATATCAATACAGAATCAATATTTTTTACCCCAATAACAGCCCCTCCCACCCCACCCAGGAATGTTTACATATGATTCATTTATTTATGATTCATGTATATGTGATTCAATTACATATGATTCATATTATTTTCATAAATCCATACAGAATCAAAGAAAAGAAATTTAGAGAAATTTAAAAAAGGGGGGGGGAGGTAAGATGGATAGTATTGACTGTCCACCTTTCCTTAATCTACCTCCAGGGTGCGTACATCCTTGAAGTAGGTAATAAACTGTTGCCATTTTCCCAAAAATTAGTCTCTGCTACCTCTGATGTTATACTTTATTTTTTCCAACTTCAAAAAAAAAAAACATTAGATCTTTAAGCCAGACTGATATAGAGGGGGTTGAGGATAGGTCCAAGTTCGATTCTTTTTGATTCATATTAAATATTTATTTAATACGTTAAGTGGAATATAAATAGAGAAAATAGATGTTAATTATTATGACAAAAAAGATATATACAAGAGTCACATTTTTATGTTAAATCTTATAATCTTACTTGGTAAGTTTTACATACACAAATGTAAGTGTTTTGAAAGGATACCCAGTATCACCCATTTCATGGCTGACATAAAGATCAATTTTGAAACATTACGAGGACTTTCAAGCCGTAAATCTATAAAGAACTATGGACATATATAAGAACTAAATTCCTCCTTTTTATTTTGACTATACACATATACCTTTTTTCTGTCGTTTTTCCTTTCCTCCTCCTCTTTTTTATGTGAATATCGTTTCCTTAATGTCTTTGTTAAGAATATTATGCTTATTGTTCATATATATTGTATCATATATAATACTTTATGTTAAAATTTTACTCGTGTTTTAAGTTGTTATAGAATTCGTTAAGTGAACCATATGTTTTTGGGGGGAAATAAATGTTAATAAACTGTTACAACCCGCTAACATTGGGATGGGAAGTGTTTTTTGTGTGTAGGTCCGGACTCCCGCCTAGTTTACAGCCTGCGCTAGCCTGCCTTGCTCCCTCCTCCCAGGATGACATCTCTGAGCGGTGGCCATATCTGAAGTTTGAAGAAGATATATTCACAATTCTATATTCTGACTGCGGTGCTGGGTTTTGACTCTTGCCTGGGAGTTGACTGTGATTTTGGTTGTTCCTGTATCTGGTTGTGTATACTCTTCCCCAGTGTATACACGTTCACTTGGTTCACTGGAGGTTGGGTTGTGGCTGCCATTTCTTTTGGGAGAGGGTCCTTTTGTTACTGTTTTTGGCTTAAGGAGTTAGAGAAGTATTCTGTATTTTCCTTGTTGTTTTCTTTTTAGGTAAGCTAGCTATCTAACAATAGAATCCCTTTTGTTTATTATTTTGGCCTTGGCCCACCCTGAAGTTATGCCTGGTTTGGTTCTTTGTAGAGTTGTATTTCTATAATTCTGTGTTTTACAATATACCACCACTTCGTTTTGAACAACCTTGTTGTGTTGTTATTCCTGGCTCCCTCATTTTTAAAGGTAAAATTCCATCGAATCCCGAGCTGGTTACTCTGTGCGGCCTACTCTAGACTGGGCCGTAACAGAATAAATAAATAAAGTAATAAATAAACAGAGAGAGAGAAGCTGCGCTGGCTGAGGGAGCCGGCTGTTCTCGTATCGCGGTACTTCGATGCCATACGTCACAGTGACGTAGCATCTGCGCTGTCTGCAGTCGGACAAAAATTCTAACCGGCATGCACCGCTTCTAGTCAGCTGCCGATTGGTGTGCGCACCGCCGCATGAAGTCGCCACACTACAGTACGTGATCCAAACTAACGCTTAACTTCCGGGGATGACGTGACTTCGTTACTATTATTGTTACTATTATTATTATTCGTATACTATTATTCATTACGATTATTGAAGTTACGTTCATATCGACACAGTAGTTTGTGCCATGTGGAATAACCCCTAGATCTGTCTTATCGTGTGGTTGTGATGTGTCCATGTACTTTACTTTATGTGTCCATGTACTTTAAATTGTTCTTGTGGTTAAAATCCCACAGTCACTCCAGCTAGCTGAATGCTAACATTTTTGTTTACACAGCGGTCTGTTTGGAAATTGAATAGACAGCCAATTTCCGCGTGTACTGCACTTATATAGCGAATCGAGAGTCAAAATGAATCCAGATTTTAGTTTTGATTTCCTACAATATTGATTGTGCACAGACCAAAATAACTGATAATTGTTTGACATGATCTGATTTCTTTGCTAACAATGATATGAACTACTCCAGTTCTCCTGATATCACCCTGCAGTCTTCAAACAACATCTGTGTCACTGCTTGATTTGACATTTTCTACACATTATGTAATGAATATAGTGATCACAGAGGTTCTAATTTGGAATCAGTTTATACAACAGTTGGTTCCTGTCTAGTAATTGGATTGGACAAGCGGTATCCCAAGAGTGCTGATATTTAGTTTAACAGCACTGGTGCATCACTCCACTTTTTTTGTGAGCGCTACATACAATTTCAATTCTAATCATGGCACATTACATTGAAACCGTTGCTACACGGGCATAGCAACACATGATACCATGGCAACACATAAACATGCTCTATCCAGTTGTGGCTTCTTTGGGAACTATTTGGGAACTATTTTCATTGGCCATATCGTGTCTGAAATGCCACTTGGTATTAATTTCTTGTTTATAGAATGGTTGTATTTAAGCAATATCACAGGAGCATGAGAGCTATTATACTGAAAATCAGCACTCTTGGAATGCTGCTTTTCCAAATTAGTGGACCAGAGTTTTAAAGTTATTTACCATTACAGAAAATGCATAGAAATGACTTTTTAGTGTCTGCTTCGCATGAAACATTGGAAGTCATTTAATTTATGAATTTATACATTTTTTACTTGAATTTATCCTTCATTAGTATTTTCATTAAGCTACGCTAACTTCCATCCTAAGGTAACAGTAAACTTGTTAGCTTAGTTTTTAGTTAATGTCAGGTCGCAATTGCAAACAGAGAGCTTACTACATTAAAACATGCTTAAACAACCTGGTTAATCGGCCAGTTAGCAATAAATCTATTAGCCAGCTGAAGACATGAGGACCCTGTCCCATGACTAGAAATGTGTTTGGACAGTCCATTGTGCAACAGGAAGCTCACAGCACACCTCAATTCTTGCAAAGATGTGTCCTATGTCCTCTGTGTTCCATCACAGGAAGAATTTATGGACAAGTGTTTCAATAAGTCGAATAATGTTTAAGCTTTTCTATTTTGCTAAATTTTTATAAATGTAAATGTATCAAACATAAAATAAGGCCAAACTATTTTATTTAGATTTTTATTTGAGTAAATAAGTCATTTTAATTGTTTACTTAATTTGGCACCTAGGGTCAGGCGGTCGCACCACCTGAAGACTTTACACATCGAGAGGCAAAAATGACAAATGAATTTTATTTTGATGCACTCAAAGTGTACTAACATAGGGAATATTGTAATTTAATTAATTAAGAACAAGAAAAATAATCTTTCTTCATCAAATTAATTTATTGTTTCTCTTTTGTTTACACAAATATAGTATAGCTCCACCCTGTGAGGATTAACAAGTAAGAGAAAGAAGAAGATGGAGGAATTCTCTATTGGGACAGTGGAGGCAGCGTTTTTAGGTTCCAGCATTGCTATCTCAGGCCTCTTCTATTATTACTACAGAAGGAAACGCAAAATTGTGAACAAACTCAATGTGAGGACCATCTTGTTTACTTCTGTTGCCTTTTGCTGTACAAGAACAGTCATTAACAGAATAGCCTTATATATTTTAACATTGTAAAAATCAGGTTTGAGTTTGTAAGCCTGTCTGTATATGTAAAAACGTGCATGCACTACACGGATTTGTGGTTTCAGGATGCTCCTCATATAGCATTAAATGAGGAACTGGTGGGACTTCTGAATGCCACACCCGGGAAGTGTCTGCAGTATGTGGTTATTGAAGGTAAGCTGCTTTAAGTCTCAAACAGGAATCATACTGAGAATCTTATTGACTAGATGAGCTTTTGATCAGTTTAGTCCTAATGTAATATAATGTAATGAAACTGTTTTAAATAATGTAGATTTTGATAATTAGCTAAGTAATTCACTCCTGTGTGCTGATTCATAGGACTATTCATGATCTTGCATTTTCAAGTGATCTTGCTGTTACTCCTCACTGTCTGTTACTTTCAAAAACATTAAAAATACCAGAATTGCTATAGTGCTTAAACTACACAACTCCACTTGCAATGTGGTATTTTGTTGATTATGTAACTGGTCCCAAATTCTAAATATAAGAATTTAATATTACCAGGGATTCACGTGACGCGATGCGATGGCCAAACGTGTGAAAGACAGCTCTGTGCAGTTTGCTAATTTTTCTATTATTTTCATGATATAATCTGGTGAAATTCGACACACGCAGTTACATTTTTGCCGTTTGAGGTAAACATGTCAAAGAAGTCGAAATCCTCGAGCTCTGGAGACATTAAAAGACACTTACGTGTTCAAGAGGAAAGCCCGGACAGGCCTGTGGACCGCAGACTCGGTTATCGGTGGAGAAGTAATCCAGCGCCAACTGTCCAACATGTCGGGGATGTTGACGAAGGTTGTTGCTGACTTGGAAGATCTTGCTATATATGGCCGGCTGTGGCTCAGTCGGTAGAGCGGGTTGTCCACTAACCGTGGGGTTGGCGGTTCGAATCCTGGCCCGGGTGATCCCATGCCGAAGTGTCCTTGGGCAAGACACTGAACCCTAAGTTTCCCCCGATGGCAAGCTACCACCTTGCATGGCAGCTCTGCTACCGTTGGTGTGTGAGAGTGCTCTCATTTGTAAGTCGCTTTGGATAAAAGCGTCTGCTAAATGAATAAATGTAAATGCTATAATACGTCGTTTGGTTACGGCAATAGAAATAAAATTCTCTGAGTTACAAGAGTGGCGGACGTTGAGAAATGACTCGAGTATCTTGAGTCTTCGGAAAGGGAATTATCCGCTAATCCGCACACAACCAAGAGAGACTTGGAAAAAATATTTGAAAGATTGGAAGATTTGGAAAATCGAAGCCGAAGGAATAGTTTGCAGATTATTGGAGTTCCGGAGCATGAAGAAGGCAGAGATATGGTGAAATTTCTGGATGAGCTTTTCCCGAGTCTGCTTGACATAACAGGCCATAAATTCGAACTCGAGCGGGCCCACAGAGTCCCAGCTCAGAGATCTGGTGCGGGAGACAGGCCGCGACCAATCCTGGCCAGATTTCTGAGATCATCCGATAAAGATCTCGTGTTGCACCAAGCGAGGAGTAAAGGAAAGCTTTCGTGGAAGAATTATAATATTGTCTTGTTCCCGGACTTTGCGAACTCGACAAGAGAGAAACGCGATCGGTTCAAGGAATGCAAGAAAGCCTTGCACCAATGTAAGATCACTTTTGCACTGATGTTTCCGGCCAGACTGAGAATAAACAACAAAGATGGCAGCAAAGTATTTACTTGTTCCAATCAGGCCATGTCTTTTATTGAATCAATGGGTAAATAATCCAGTGGATGTTTCTCTTGTGAGTAGGTCGACTCGCTGTGTGTACTCTAGCTTTCGGAAGAAAATGGGTGCCATTTTTTTTATTTCTTTTTGCGTTGGCACCACCGAACGGCTAGAGGTTGTTTTGTTTTGTGAAATATCAGTTCCTTAAAGAATCTTTGGCATGGACTGAAGATAATTTTTACAATGACGTTCCAGCGCAGATTGATAATAAATACTACAGATGAATGCAAAATTATTCGGCCTCTGAGTGAATTTTCTCATGTACCATCAAAGGAACTGGGATGCGGTTTTCTTCCCTTTTGTGCTGGCTCCGCCTAGCGGTGGGGCTTCTTTTGTTAAATAACATTGCTTCAGGACAGTGGCACGTGTCTCTCCTCGCTTTTTGCGCTTGCGCCTCCCGTTGGCTGAAGTCCGATGTGTGGAGTACTTCCACGGGACTTCGGAATAATGATCTCATTCTTTCATAACAGGCGGCTCGCTGATTATTCATTTGTCTGTCCGAGGAATCTGAACGGTTTTATATCGGCTGGAATTTGTTTTGTGAAGGAACACACCTTCGATACAGTTCTGTGAATTAGTCTGTGTTATTTGTGTTTACTCTGCTTATTGGTCGGGGTTTATTTTATTTTACAAAATATTTTATGTAATTTTGCCTCACAAATTTATGAGGCAGAATCGTGCAATCCGATGGCAGAGTCCTCGCGGGGGCTCTCGTAGGCATACATGGACTTTGAGTTTAGGGGGATTGGCGCCGGTTGGCGCGGTCGTGTGCAGGGTTAATGCGCACGTTTTTCTTTTTTCTGATTGTTTTGTTCGGGGGGAAGCTTGGGGTTTTATTGTTGCATTAATGTTGAATTGTGGTCTTTATAGTTTTGTTTTTGGAACACAATTAATTTTTTCTGTTATATCACAATGTCAGATGTTAATATGAGTGTAGTATCTCTCTCCAAGTGGAATGTGAATGGGTTGGGACACCCCATAAAAAGAAGGAAGGTCATTACTTTTCTTAAGCGTAAGAAATATGATAGTGTTTCTTCCAGAAACGCATCTCTCCCCGCAGTAAGCTGAAAAATTTGGGAAGATGTGGGGTGGGAAAATATTTGCTGGCTCAAGTAAGAGCAGGGGAGACATTATATTGGTAAAAAAAGCATCTACAATTCAAATGCCTCAAACAGTTTAAAGATAAATTAGGGAGAGTAATTATTGTTTTAGCAGAAATTCAGGGGCAAAGTCTTACTTTGGCTAATATTTATGCACCTAATGCGGATGATCAGGGCTTTTTTTATAGATCTTGAAGGGATGTTGCAATCTGCTGGCACCCCAAATGATATAATATTGGGAGGAGACTTTAATCTTTTGATGGACTCAGTCCTTGATCATAGTGTTGTCGTCTGATAGTCTCTGAGAATTGACCAGATTGAAATATAGATGTATTAATAGTTTGTCGAGGAAAGTGGAGTTTTGATTATTCAGGGCAAGACAGTCATTCTTTGAGTCGTGGTACAAAGCAGGGAAACTTTTGGCTAGATATATAAAATAGAGGGAGGCCCTTTCTACCATTCCCGCAGTGAAATCTGTTAGTGGTGAAATTTTTACCTCGGCCATTGATATTAATAATGCTTTTAAAGAATTTTACTTTGATCTCTATAGGTCAATGTCTTTGTCTATTGTGGAAACTTTGTGGAACCATTAAAACTCCCTAAACTGACAACTGAGCAAAAAAATTATCTTGATTCTGATATAACCTTGGAGGAGCTTGGCGAGGTTATTAAGGCTCTGCCTACAGTCAAGTCTCCGGGGCCAGATGGCTTTGTCGCTGAGTTTTTCAAATCTTATGCTATAGAAATGGCTCCACTTCTGTTAGAAGTTTATACAGAATCTTTAAAGAATGGAAAGCTTCCCCCGACCATGACACAAGCCCGGATCTGTCTGATTCTTAAAAAAGACAAAGTGAGTATAAAGGTTATCATCCAATTTTCCTAATCCAGTTAGATGTAAAAATTTTGTAGAAACTTCTGGCTAACCTATTAAGTAAAGTTATGACATCTCTTATACATATAGATCAGGCGGGGTTTATTCAGGGCCGTAGCTCTTCTGATAACATTAGACGTCTCATTGGTCAGTCAATGATCAGTTGCTGTCATCTCTCTTGACGCCGAAAAGGTGTTTGATATGGTAGAATGGGATTATCTTTTTAAGATTTTAGAAGTGTATGGTTTCGGGAATACTTTCATTGGTTGGATTAAGCTACTTTATAGACACCAGGTAGTGGCAATAGAAACAAATGGACTAATTTCAGATTATTTTACTCTGGATAGGGGCATCCGGCAGGGTTCTGTCTTGCCCTGTTATTGTTCTGTCTTGCCCTGGAACCATTAGCAGCTGCGATAAGAAAGGAGAATCATTTTCCATGGGTGGTGGCTGGAGGGGTGATGCATAAGCTTTTGCTTTATGCAGATGATATTTTTATTATTTTATTATTTGGCATTTTATTTCCAAACATTTGTCTGATTTAGTTAGTTAACTTTGACCCATTAATAAAAAGGTTTTCGAGTGATGTAGATAGGTGGTCTTCTTTACATTTATCTATGATCGGGAAGGTTAATGTTATTAAAATGAGTTGTATTTCACAATTCAATTACCTGCTACAATCTCTCCCTATAGATGTCCCTCTTTCTTATTTCAAGCAATTTGAGAGCATAGCGAAGTCTTTTATTTGGAACGGTAAGCGTCCCAGGTTACATTTCAATAAGTTACATAGGCCGATTGACAAGGGTGGGCTAGGCCTACCCAAGATTCTGTTTTATTATTATGCGTTTGGTCTCACACATTTGGCTCATTGGTCACTTTCACCTGAGAGAGCCCCTCCCTGGTTCTGCATTGAACAAGAAGTTCTTGCCCCTATATTGCCACTGCAAAGCCTTTCCATTAATCTAACCAGAGAAGTTAAATCACACCCTGTTATTTCACATTTGCACTCAGTATGGACTAGAGTGTCCAGAGAGTTGGATTCTGATATTTATCTCAATGTTGCCTCGAGCCTATGGCTAAACCCAAAACTATGTATTAATAAGTCCCCTTTTTGTTGGTCAGAATGGATCACGAGGGGGGTTAATACACTCTGTGATCTTTATGAGAGTGGTGTGATGATATCTTTTGAAAAATTGGTTCAACAGTTTGGGATCCCCAGATCTCAGTTTTTTAGGTATCATCAACTACGCCACTTGCGCTGTACTATTTTTGGGAGTAGCATGCACCCTCTTAAAGCAGCAGATACTCTGGGAGATGTGATTTCTGCTTTTGGAAGATGACATGAAGATCAATATATTACTCCTTATTGATTCAAAGTCTAGGGGATGGCGTCTCGAGCACTCTAAAGAGATTATGGGAGAATGATTTAAATTTGGAATTGGGGGAAGGAGAGTGGGATAGGATTTAAAAATATATAACTGCATTTAGGGATGCAAGGGTGTGCCTTCTGCAATTTAAGATTTTACAGCGGTTCTTTTGGACCCCCTCTAAATTGTATAGGCTTGGTCTTAAAGACACACCCACTTGCTGGCGATGCCATTCAGAAGATGGAGACACCACCCATGTTTTTTGGGGGTGTCGTAAGATCCAAGAATTCTGGTTGAAGGTGCAGGGCTTTGTATGTGAGGTGTTGAACACTCAGATCTTGTTCTGCCCTAGACTCTGTATTTTAGGTGAGGGGAGGTCATAAAATTGGAGGATAGGTACAAAAAAAAGTGGGTTTTGACCAATGTGATGATTGGTAGGCAGGTTATTTTAAGGGGATGGAAATCAGATGGAGCGCCCTCGTTTCCAGAGTGGTGTGTGGAGATGTGGAGGGTGGTTGCCTTTGAGGAGGGGTCGAGCAGAAGGATGGGAGTTGGGAATTTTTTCAGGAAGAAGTGGGGCAGTTATTTGGCGTTTTTGGGGGACTCTCGAGGAGGGGTGGTGGAGAGTATAATTTAGAGTTTAGTCTGTGATTATACTTGATTGTTGTATTTTCCTTTTTTCTTTTTTTAATTGTGTGTATTTTATCATTATTTTTTGTTTTTTTTATTGTTATTTTTATTATTATTTTATTTTATTTTTTTGGATATGTGAGTTTATATTCTGTTGACTACAGGAGTGTTTTTGGGGGGACCAGGGTGGGGTGGGAGGTTGGTAGGTTGGAGGGGTTATAGTGGGGATTTATGTTAAAATAGTTTGATTCATAATATGTTGTTTGTCTCTTCGTGCTAGCTTGTGAATCAACAAAAGTGTTAAATACAAAAAAGAATGTAATATTACCAAAATAGAACCACTTGAGCAACAACTTATAGTTCTTGGTTCTGCTCATAAGTACAGATTTTTTAATGGAAGTCCCTGTTCATACAAATAGATGCGACCATTTAAAAACTCATCCCCTGTCTCTGCAGGCACAGTGCAACCCATAGAGGAACCCCTGAGCAGTCAATTTAAGAAAGGAACATTTGGGGTTATTCAGAAACTACTCCTCCAGGAGCATAAAGTGGTGTGGAACACATTGGCAAGCAACTGGTGAGGCAATGTTGCATTCTGCATGGTGAATTTCTCTCCTTATGTTTCAGCCACAGACTATCTACATATCTCCTGTCTACCAGAGGTTTCTGTGGTAAAATTTAAATACAGTAAAATCTGGGGGTTTTTTTTCTATGCAGTGTATTTCTTCAGTGTCACCCTCTAGTAAATTATAATTCCCCACATTAGACTAGTAACATTTATTTTGTTATAACACACTCCTCAACTTGTCAGTAGTTAAAAGAACAGTTTCAAAATCGCAAATGAAAAATTATCAGTACAGTGTGTGTGAAAAAGCATTTGATTCTTCACTTTTTGTCACATAATTATTTCAAATTTTCAAACAAAGTGAAATATAGAACAAAGAGAACCTGAGTGAAAATACAGTTTTAAATGATCATTTAATTTATTGATTGGAAAAACACCTGCTGGCCCTATCTGGAAAAAGAAATAACCCTCTTTTCTTACTCAAACGATTAACTACTTTAGTTGAATTCGATTAGAATAGACACACCCAGGCTTGATTACTGCCAGCCCAATGAATCTAAAACTATACAGCAATGTGAAGTAGGCAGAAAGATCTCTACAAACAGCACACTATGCTGTGATTAAAAAACATTTTGGAATAGATTGGAAAGAAAGTTATTGAAATATATCCATCTGGAAAGTTTTACAGAGCTGTTTCTAAAGCTCAATGAAACCATAGTGAGCACCATTATCTCCAAATGGAGAAAACGTGGAACAGTGGTGAGTCTTCCCAGAATACCTCCAAAAGTGTATCAGTGGCCAATCCAGAAATTCACAGAAGAGCCTAGATAAAAATATAAGGACCTGCAGGTGTTGTTTGCCTCAGATAAGGTCAGGAACCATCAGAAACCATCTGGGCAAAAATGGTGTCCATGGGAGAGCTGCAAGGCAAGAACAATTGCTAACCAAAAGGAACAAAAAGGCTCATCTCACATTTGCAAGAAATACATTTTTGACCCCCAAGCTTTTTGGGATAATGTTCTGTGGTCATATCCAAAGTCAAAATAAATGCGGTGTTTTCATCCGAATCTTGAGCAATACTGCCGAATCTTGAGCAATACTGCCGAATCTTGAGCAATATTTAACCTGTCTGACAAGACTGTTTAAGACTCAATTAATATGTCATCCATCTCTTGCCACGATATATGCAACTATAAAGGAGGAATTACTCAATTACCATGTCATCCATCTCTTGCCACGATATATGCAACTATAAAGGAGGAATTACTCAATTACCATGTCATCCATCTCTTGCCACGATATATGCAACTATAAAGGAGGAATTACTCAATTACCATGTCATCCATCTCTTGCCACGATATATGCAACTATAAAGGAGGAATTACTCAATTACCATGTCATCCATCTCTTGCCACGATATATGCAACTATAAAGGAGGAATTACTCAATTACCATGTCATCCATCTCTTGCCACGATATATGCAACTATAAAGGAGGAATTACTCAATTACCATGTCATCCATCTCTTGCCACGATATATGCAACTATAAAGGAGGAATTACTCAATTACCATGTCATCCATCTCTTGCCACGATATATGCAACTATAAAGGAGGAATTACTCAATTACCATGTCATCCATCTCTTGCCACGATATATGCAACTATAAAGGAGGAATTAATCAATTACCATGTCATCCATCTCTTGCCACGATATATGCAACTATAAAGCCTGCTGTTCAGCAGGTTCAAATGTGGACCAATGATTCAATAGAGGAGCTAAGATGATGTTTTGAGAGCACTTAATGGGACTTATTTTTTTTTTTTATGATCAGGCATTAATGGTCAAACATGTTTGATATTTACAATTTTGATCGAGAGGCTCCGACTCGATCCAGAGCAGTAAAATAATCGTACTGACACCTAACAATTGAGGATTTTTTTTAACAAAGAGTCGGAACTGACAAGCCTTGAACCTTGAACATCTTGATCCTTGGGGAGGGTGCAAATTGGGCTTAAAATCTTCGTGTGTGGCCAGCCTAACCAAATTCATGCTTTTTGAAAAAGTTCTATTTAAGTGTTGATTTGATTGAACAGGGCTGACAGTAATCAGGCCTAGTTGTGTCTCATCCAGCTTAACCCCATTATAAATGCATTTTCATAGCTTTGGGGAATTAGTAACTATGGGGGCAAATACATTTTCACACAGGCTTGGTTGGTATTCGATAATTTATTTATTTATTTTTTTTCATTTTTTTTTTTAATTGCTTACACAGGTTGCGTTTGTTTTATCTTAGATTTTGTTTTAATTTCTGAAATAATTTTGTATGAGATGCACGAAAACCGAAGAAATCAGAATGGGGCAAATACGTTTTCACAGCACTGTATATGGCCATTTCCATTGAGACTTTCACATACACATTTTCAGCTTCGTATAACATCAGGTTGATGGAATCCTCTGTAATGACTCCTTGGCTTGCTGACTCTCCCAAACACACATACATTTTCTACTCATCAAAAAGACACACACAATGTTTCTTTCTCCTGCAGGATGGACCATGAGCGTATGCTTCTCGAGCGTGTGAAAAGCGTGCCCTTTGCTCTGGTGGGAGGAGACGGAGCCCAGGTGCAGGTGCTTCATCCACTGGAGGCGTCTGGTCCTGAGATGGAAACAGTGTATGAGAAGTTCCACCAGGCAAACTACGGTTTTGGTGACCTGCTCAGCCAGTATTTGAGAGGCGAAAAGAGCAAGGGCCATCTGGAGACCGAGGAAATGCTGAGGGTGGGTGTATCCATCACAGCAGCTGGGGAGCTCATCCTCGATTCAGACTGCCTGCTTAAACTCCGCCCCCCGACTGACGGCTCCACCTACTTCCTGACCACAACTGACTTTGAGTCACTCCGGCTTGACCAAGAGGGCAAGGCATCCATCTGGGTTGCCCTGTCAGGCATATTTGCTCTAGCTGGTGTTGCAGTCGTTCTATGGGCAGGACTTCGCAGTTATAGGCAGATCCAGAGGAAACGGCAGAGAGAGAGGATGAAGAGGGAGTTTGAACAAATAGGGAAGGGGGAGGAGGCCCTTGAGAATGCATGTGTAATCTGTTTGATTAACCCAAGGGGGTGTGTGTTGCTGGATTGTGGACATGTGTGTTGTTGCTACAGCTGTTATGAGGCATTACCTCAGCCAACATGTCCAGTTTGTAGGCAGGGGATCAGGAGAGTTGTGCCACTCTATCAGAGATAGAGAGTGGATTAAGAGCTCTGCAGAACTACCAAATACTGAGATACAGTGGGATAAGATTGGATATCCTCTACCAGGCCTCAAAAGAGAACACTGATAGAAAGGAGAGACAACTGTTTATCAGATAATCAGCCACCATTGACTTGATGTGTTAGCTATGAATGAAGTTTAAGATAAACTCTCATTAAAATCTTTAATGTATTCTGCATCCTTGGCAACCAAACTTCTGTATCTCCTGAAAGCATGGAAGTTTATTAATTTTAATCTTGATTCCTTAATTTGCACTTGGTTATGTGTGTCTCCTTAGTATTGTCACTGGATCTTATTTTAATTGTTTGAAATTAGTTGTGTCAGGTGCTGGAATTGAAGTTGCAGTTACAATAAGACAAAGTTGCAGATTTTTTTTTTGCAGATTAATTTCCAATTAATTGTGTAATTTTGATCCAGCAAATCAATTTATTCAGCAGTTATTCATAACCATTTATGAGCTGAATCAGTTGAATCAGCTAGTGTACAACAGGAGGATTACACAAATTAAAGTGGCTGAGATGATATACGTGGTGGAAACTTGGTCAGGATTCAAATAAGTGGAATGATTTATAGGCAGATGGAATGGAAAATACATAATGTCATCCTTTGAAGTAGAGAGTTGTAAAAGGTCAAAAATTTTTGAATGTGTAGGTTCTTATTTATCCACTGTTTGAGGAGTGGTGACTGTCAGCAGGAACATTGGATCTGTAAAGTTTTTCACTGCAACAGCTGCATCCTACTCTGCTTACTTTCTGTTTTCCTGCACCACACTTGTTCTTACTTGAAATTATGCTTTGACTTTAGAAATACCAAAATTCACACAGATCATATTAATTTGGAAGTATGGGTTAGGTGAACAGTACAATAGGATTTCTTTGAAGGCTTATTTAAGCCCTTCTGTGACTACACTTGCATGTACAGCAGCACTCTAATTATTGACCTTATTCTGAATAAGACAATATTGTGATTAAAGTGTTTACATGAGTTGCTTTTAGAATATTCCTTTCATGTTCATGTTTTACATGTTGTAAAACATAGATCGATTAATGGCACAAGTCATGGCCCCACACCACACCGTCTGACGAAGTGTCTTCATTATGGTACCGTATAAGGTTTTGAGTGTTTAATTTTTAATTTTACGAAAGCTTCAAGTGCAGTTAATTATTTGTCATGCTACATGTGAAAATAGATGACTGCTTGAAGCCATGGTCTGCATCCGAAACCACATATTTGCCTACTATATAGTAGGTAAGTATGTGGTTTCGGATGCAGCTGTGCTCTCACATTTTTGTAAATATTTGATTATAACTGTTAATGTGACAACACTGAAGATATGACACTTTGCTACAATGTAAAGTACATCTTGAGTGTACATCTTGTGTAACAGTGTAAATTTGCTGTCCCCTCAAAGTAACTCCACACACAGCCATTAATGTCTAAACCACTGGCAACAAAAGTGAGTACACCCCTAAATAAGATTAATTTATTTATGATTCGTGTACATGTGATTCAATTACATATGTTTCGTATTATTTTCATAAATTCATACAGAATATAAAAAAAAAATAAATAAATAAAAAATAAATAAAGCGGGGGGGGGGGTTAAATGGATAGTAATGACAGTCCACCTCTTTTTAATCTACCTCTAGGGTGGGTACATCCTTGAAGTAGGTAATAAACTGTTGCCATTTTCCCAAAAATGAGTCTCCGCTACCTCTGATGTTATACTTGATTTTTTTCCAGCTTCAAAAAGAACATTAGATCTTTAAGCCAGACTAGCTTGTTTATGGCTCAGAGGCT
>JAFFST010028300.1:4487-28600 GCA_022414735.1 Noturus placidus
GGTTTGGATTTTTTTTCACCTTAAATAATAAACACCTTCATTTACAAATTGCATTTTGTGTTTACTTGTGTTGTCCTTGACTATTGTTTAAATTGGTTTGATGTTCCGAAACACTTAAGTGTGACAAACATGCAAAGGAACAGGAAATGAGGAAGGGGGCAAACACTTTTTCACACCACTGTACATGCTGTTTTTACATACTCTGAGTTGCAGTTTTTTTCACACCATTCTCCATGAACCTTGCCACACCAGTAATTCATCTGAAAGTCATTTTCATTCTGGGATGAAATAGTGGCCAGTTACAATAATGAAAAATTACAGGCTTATTTGCTCAAATCATTTGCTATTTCTTTTTCATTTATAGGAAAGTCAAATATTTGGTAGTAGGCTACCATGGTGATTACATTTTTATAGAATTTTTGTATGCTTGCCTAATGTATCACCAGTTGTTTTTGGTCTCTCTTGAACCCATTCACACCCATTCACACACAATTTGGTAATGTCAATCAACCTACATCACATGTCCTTGGACTGGGGAGGAAACCGGAGTACCTGGAGGAAACCCCGGAAGCACAGGGAGAACATACAAACCCCACGCACATAGGGCGGAGTTGGGAATCAAACATCCAACCCTGGAGGTGATAGGTAAATGTGCTAACCACTATGAAACCGTGCCCCCATTTTCAGGTTGTAAATATTAATACTTTGCATAATCCTTAAAACAATATTTGACCCCAGTATATGCATTTAGATATGGTCTAATTTGGCCCCCTTTGAAAAAGTTTGGACACCCCAGGTTTAGAGCTTCCATCTCACCTTCCCTTCTCTTTTTCTCTGAGTTCATGGTCTATGAGGAGTTCTACTCAGAGCAAAGTTAATAAAATGGGTCAGGTTACAGGGACTGGGACTATTTTTATCAAAAGCAATTTCCAACAGCCTCTTACAGGTAACACCAGCCTGCACGCACACACCAGTGACACTGAGCTTCACATCATTATTCACATCTACATACATACAATACTAAACATATACAGCATGTACAGTATATAGACCAGTGAGATTGGTGAAATTATGCCCTGTTATGCTGTTGGAGTGATTTTGCTGGTGTGGTTTGTGTCCAGATTTAAAAATCCTTACAAATCAACATGAAATTATTTTGACTGATCACTTTTTTCCTATCATGAATCATTTCTATCCTGATGGGTGTGGTCTTTTCCAGGATGACCCTGCCTCATCCACAGAGCACAAAGGCACACTGAATGGTTTAAAAAGTAGTAAACTAATGTAAATCACATGCTATGGTCTGTAAAATCACCAGAATTGAACACAGCAGGGAGATTTTGGTGCAATAGATAACACTAGATAACACTCAAACAGAGAGAAAATATTTCTGAATACGTTTTTATTCCCTCCAGAACATTTCCAAAGCATCCCAAGGTTCATGGAAGATTCCAATGGCATGTCATGAACCGACTCCTTACTATGTTGTTTTTTCCTTTATTCCTTTTTCCTTTGTGTATATAATTTTGTCTCACCCTAGCTCTCCTTCAAAGAAAGAGCCCACATGCTTTAACCCCATAATTATAATTATAATTTATTTATAACTTAATTATAATTTCGGCACTTAGTAGCATTAGGCATATCTCACATTATTGTCTTCACTTTATTGCTGTACAAAGCAAACTACGGAAATGAAGAGAGAGAAAAGTTGCAGAGTAGGCAGAAGGAAAAGAGTGAAAAAGTGACATTTTAAAGCTGATCTGGTGACTTATGGCAGCCCAAAACCTTATTGAGACACGTCATGTTGATTTTTTTTTCTTGTCATCCACATTTACTGTATGTGTACAGAGAGTGGGAGAGAGGGAGGCTGTTTGTGTGTGGTCTCAGTTACAGCATGTCTGCAGTTACAGCATGTCTACCACACAAAATATGAATTATTGATGAGCATTAAGTTAAATACATTCAAGAAAAAGTTGGTGTGTCTGCTCACACACATAGAGCATGTCCTGACATTGCGCCAGATCATGTAATTACTTACAATATACCCAGAAGGAAAGATGAGGATGAGGATCAATAAACAGGCTACTTTCTTCTCTATAGAAGACAACGACCCATTTTTCAGTATGGGAAAGGACCACAGCAGCTAACGGGGAAAAAATGGAGAAAACCCCCACAAGGAAAGTAACTGTCCACCTTTCTCCATCTGTGAGAAAAAGAGTTCACCTTGTTTTACCTGCACTCCAGTCCTCACTTTCATCCTTCACCCCCCCTTCCCTCCCTTTATTTTCTACTCTTTCCCCTGCCATGATGCTAAATGACTGTGCACTAAATCTGAAATAGTGATTACCACAAAACAATAAACAAGCTAAAGAAAAGAGCTCATATGCTGCTCCGGAAGAGTACAGAGCACTGCAAAAAAAAAAAAAAAAAAAAATGAGAAACATTTCCACAGAATTTCCTCACACTTTCCCCAACACAGACTCACACACACTGAAATACGATGACCACCTTGCTTTCATTAACAATAACAAAAATTAATAATTAAAAAAATTGTTTCTCTCAAGAACTTTTGATTGCAATAGAAACAGAAAGGGGTTTTCAGCCTGATGCCATCGGAGAACCTTTTAGTAAAAGAACATTTTACTCTCAAGCTCATTAGAGAACCTTCTATTTACTGGTGCTTTAAATAACCCAGGAATGGTTCATCACAGCAGTTATCATAGGCTCTTTAAAAACCCTTAGTTAGTGCTTTAAGGAACCAAAGTAGGGTTCTTAAGAGTGATGCCAAGATAACCTTTTCCAGTCCCACAAAGAACCTTATAGGGTCCACTTTAACCTGTCAAGGCATGATAACATGAAGAACCAATACACTACTCCAAAGAAACTATAATGAACCATAAATAACTTATTTAATCTCCAAAAAACCATATATCTCATCTCAAGAACCCCATACAACCCTAGCTCAATATATAGCCCATATACAGTGAAAAATGATTCTTGACAAGAAGATGCTTGTGAGCTGTAAAGAGCCATTGAATAACCTATATTATTAAGAGTGTAGTTATGAGCATGGGCTTGAGTTTCACACCTAGGATAGTCAGTTGTGTGCCTGATACCTTGGTGTGCATCAAAGCCTGTCAGAAGGCAATCAAAAAATTGTAAAAAACTTGGTATTTCTTAGCTGTTATTACAGTTTATTACAACAAACCAAATAGCAAATAAACATGAATGTTTGTGGATGTTATTAACTGGTAGCTCTCTAATGTTAATAATACTCTAAATGAAAGCTTTACACTAGAGATACACTTGAGGAGTAAAGCAGTTAGGCATGTAGTTAAAATACTCAGTGATAGTATTACCTGTAAAATATAAATATAAGGTGAGTTACAATGGACTAATTAGAGTTATAAAAAGTTTGGTTTTTTCCAATGAGACAAAATTTAAATAAACGTTTTGACTATCTATCTATCCATTTTCTGTACCGCTTAACCTACACAGGGTCGCAAGGCAAGGGACACCCTGGATGGGGTGCCAATCCATTGCAGGGCACAATCACACACACATTCACATACGAAAGACACTAAGGATAATTAGGGATGCCAATGAGACTACAATGCAGATCTTTGGAGGAAATGGGGGAGGAAGTGAGTGCACGGAGGAAACCCCCAAAAGCACAGGGAGAATATGCAAACTGCACTCAGGGGCAGAGGCGGAAATCAAACCCACAACCCTGGAGGTGCAAGGCAACCACTAAGCCACTGTACCCTCCTACTTATCAACTATTTAATCAACAACAACAAGAAAAAAAAACTTCTGACTGGCAGTATTCAAGAAGAATATAAAAATTCATCAAGGGTTCTTTGGCTGTTATATATTTAACTTTGTGCTAGTTCATTCTTGGTAAAAAGGATCTTCTTTCCACCTTTTTGGAAACCGTTAGGATGCTATTCAGAACCTTTTACACACTTTGAGCCTTTTTAGCCCCTCTGTATGTCCTGCATGTGATGCATGGCAGATCAATGTAACATTCTTATGGTTACTGCAACATTCTCACTTAGCTGAATTTAACTGAGTCTGTGTAAATTTATGTCTGTGCAGGACATCAATAGTTTGTTTGTACCATCTCTGCACAGCAGCTGTAAATGTAGTTCATACAGGCGTTTATTTCTCCTTTGAAGTGAGTATGGATTTAACCCACTTCTGTCTTCAGTGACCGAGAAAGAGCACATAAGGGAATATGTTTCAAGTTGTCTTTGAGCACTCAGATCTTTCTTGGCTGCCATTATCTTCCATTCTCACTTGAACTCTCCTCTCAAAAACAAATTCACATGCAGTATTTTTCTAGGTTATTAGACCAAAACTTCTCACCTGTCTCTAGATACATTTTGACATTCTCTGTGTTACCAAGTATATTCCAATCCTTAAAAATTTCTCTTTATTTATTAACAGCTCAGACACAACAACAAAATTTCCATTATGACTATGACATGAATGCAGGTCAAGATTGGGTTCAAGGGGGTAGGGGGGAACTAGAAAGAGAGAGAGGGATGTGGCACACCCCATAACAGTCATGCTTATGCAGGTAGTGAGAGACAGAGAATCACTGTGAATCAATGTATTTGTAATTTCCATTGTACATGAGGTACCTGTTGAAATATTTAAAATATACTAGAGCCTAAAAGTCTAACAATATATGATGTTACTGATAAAAAAAAAAAAAAAAACGAAAACAGTTATACCTGAAGTCATAGATTTGTAAGATTGTGTGAATTGTCCTCCTCAATAACATCTGCTTAACACATCCTTGTGTTTTCACTGTTTATTAGAGTTTTTTAGGCGTTGGGCTGCTAAATTTTATTAATAAAAACATCATATTGCTTCAATAATAATGTATTTAAATTTATAGCCAATTATATTTTCTGCCAGATCTTTTTATACGTGCACATGGAATACCCTTTTAAATATATAATACTACTATTATGTAGAACAATATATCTGCAGATTCAGTTACATTACCGACAAATTCTTAATGAGTAAAATGGAAAGAGCAAGTCTCCAAGATAAAAAGTGAGTGAATGCAATTCTTTTTTACTAGGCTTGATTTAACTACTGTCAAGTTCAACACAATTACATTAGTTTTGCACTGAAGTCATGAGTTTCTGTTTAAATTCATGATTCACAGCAAGAATGAATGAACAGGCTACTACCTGTGGGCGGCTGTGACTCAGTCGGTAGAGCGGGTTGTCCACTAATCGTGGGGTTGGTGGTTCGAATCCCGGACCGGGTGATCCCATGCCGAAGTGTCCTTGGGCAAGACACTAAACCCTAAGTTGCCCCCGACGGCAAGCTAGCACCTTGCATGGCAGCTCTGCTACCATTGGTGTGTGAGTGTGTCTCATTTGTAAGTCGCTTTGGATAAAAGTGTCTGCTAAATGACTAAATGTAATGTACCTGAAGGTACACAAACTTTTCTGAAATGAATAAATAATGACCAGAGGTGGGTACTAATGTGCTATATTTACTTTGTTACATTTACTTGAGTAACGTTTTGAGAACAAAAAAGTGTTTTTAAGAGTAGGTTTGACTGGCCATACTTATACACTGTAAAACTGCATATGTTCATTTAACTCAAAAGAACTGTTGAAACTAATTACCTTAAAATGTTTAAGTTGATAAATCAATTATCTTTAGGCCAAATACACTTAAATATAACAAAAAATAATTGTAAATTACAAAGTTTGAGTAAAATTTTTGTTATAATTAAGTGTATTTGGCTTAAACAAATTGATTTATCAACTTAAAAATTTTGAGGTAATTAGTTTCCTCGAACTTTTTGAGTTAAAATGAACTTATCCGGTTTTAGAGTGTACTCTTACTCAAGCTATTTTTTATCACAGCTCCAGCTACTATGTTATAGTTAAATATGGAATATTTAATAATGAATATATGTAGTTTTAATCATTAGTTTCATATTATATATATATATAATGAGGTCGTGAGTCTCACGATACACTGCTGAATTCAGACACAACAACTGCTCAGTTTTTTTAGCGGCTCAGTTCTAGAAGATAATGGCCGAAGAGGGGGAATAAGCGAACGTGTCAAGGGAGACAAGGCACACACACTGCAGCACTCACTGCACCAAAATCAAGCATTTCTGGCCACAACAATCACAAAAAAGTTCTGCAAAATCCTGTATGGACTGATTTAACCTGAACTAAACCTAGGCTGAAATACAGCAGTGTTAATGTTATAACTCCGTATAACAGCAGTAGAATTATGCATTGCTGAAAACTCCTAACAGCTGTTTTTAAACATGTTAAACTTACGGAAGTGTAGAGGTAGCCCTCACTGTTCATGGCAATGTAGAGGCCTGTCTTTGTGCTCTGGATAGCAACTATTCTCAGACCCACAGGAATCAAGTTGAACAGCACTGATGGAGAGAGAAAGAGAGAGAGAAAAAATTATAGATCTTATGTAAATGGATTTTTTTTTTGTTTGTTTGACATTTTGCAGTCACATATGAAAGCACAGTGGAGACAATACAGTGCACTTACAAAAACAACAACAACAACAACAACAACAACAACAACAAAACACAATATACTGCAATATGCTAGTGTCCAAATGATGAGTCCTAGAGGTAAAGCTTTTACTTTTATTACTAGGACTGTCAAAAATATTACATAATATGATAATGGCTATTATTTGTGTTCATGTGGTAATATGAATTGTTAAAAGGCAATCAATTTTCTTAGTTAAAGTTTAGGTACATAATCAAATTGCTACAAGATTATTGTCATGTTTCAGGAAACTCTGGACTCCAGTTCCTATCAGCCACTGCAGTGCACTACAGGTCACATGATCACCGGCACCTGATTCACGTTTTTGTTAATGAGAATATATATCGCCATTGTCTGCACTGGGTCTCTGTCTTTCGTTGTCTTAGACTTCTGTCTTTCTTGTCACGTTGTTTTGTCTCTTGCCGTAGTGTTTTGTTTCATGCCATAGTGTTTTGCCCAATACTATTGAACATAGCAAAACAAGTATTTACAAATAACTCATGCTGTATATCAAAGCCTAATGATTAAATATAATTGTCACGATTCAAGGATGGGTTCAGAAGCAATCGCAGTTTATAACATTTATTAAACATACAACAAAACAATGACACTAAGACAAATAGGAGTATTGGAGTTCATTTCTACGCTCACTAAAATGCGATAAGATTTCAAATATGAGAACGGAAATATAAATCACTTTACAGTTATTTACATAGGACAGTGTAGTGTTCAGTAACCATTTGCGGTTATTCACTCATTCATCCAGTCATTGTCCATCTGATTCTCCTGGTGGGGGCCATTATTTCTGCTTTAAAATGTAATTTATTATTTTCAGTGTTGTTACCTGGTTGTGTATGTGGCATTATTATTCTACTTTTTATATTTTAAAGACGCATACACAGAACAGAAAACATAAAATAAAATTTCATTCATTCATCTCCATTAATGCCTTTATCCTGGACAGGGTCAAGATGGAAATAAACTGGAGCCTGGGAACACATGGTGTGAGACAGTACATCACAGGGCACCACACACACACACACACACACACACACACACACACACCTAGGGGCAATTATGGCATAGCCAGTCCACTTCAAGCAGACGGAAATTATACGTACAATTGATGATATGCTAAAATTTCATAATCAGGATGGGTTTAATTAGTCCTATTTAGGCAAACTCTTTAGTGTAGTAATATGTAGTTGGGGACGTAGCCAATCAGGAGGTGAGGTGGAGTGAAATATAACTGACAGCTCCATGACCTGACTCGTTATCTGGAAGTCTCCTCAGGCGCACCAGGTCTGGCCAAAAACTGAGAACTGAGAAAGAAAAATGTGGTCGAAAGCATGTTTCAACTCCACCCTCACATCATAAATGTCCTGGCTGGTCTGTACTGTCCCCATTGTCTTCTGCTTTCATGATAAGTAAGTCAGTTCCTTCCCTCCTTCTGCATGAGTCTCCCCCCCCCCCCACTCCACATTCTCAAGATGTTACATTCCACACACAGCAGCTTTTAGATTAATTAAAGTCTTTTGAAAGATGGAGTGTTAGTGGGTGTTTGTATGGTGGGATGGGTACATGTCAAAAAATCTAAACAGCCAACAAAGAGAAATGTTGGGCGAATGTGTGTGAGCTGTTGACACAAAGGGAGAGATAATATACATTATTGCGCCCGTTGAAAATGGGAAATGTTAGAATCTGCACAAACACTTTGTAAAAAAAAAAAGATGACTCCTTCCTAGATCTCTGCAGGGGGAACAGCAGCCAGTGAGTCATCTCTCTCAACTTAAACTGTCAGAGCAGAGCTGCAGTGTGGTTACAGCCATCACTCAGGAAGTCGTTTAGCTAACCGGCATTATGCAGACCGATGCCCTGAACTGCTCTGGAAACTGTAGTGAAGCACACAGTTAGGGTCATCGGATTGTGTGTGTGTGTGTACAAATATGCCCCAGAGACTAGTGTTGTCCTGCTCTGTCTTTGCTTGTTAACAATTACAAAAGCACAATGCAGAGTGGCAGCCTTCAGGACCCTCCAGGGGCATCCAGCTGTCCTCATCATGTTGGGAAAAGAGAGCGGGTTCATGTCGGGTAACGTCTCAGCCAGTCTGCCATTTCCATTTTGCTACCCTTACACTATATTTCTGTATGCATAGACGATCACATTTCCTTTCGATGACACTATCTTTTTTCCCCCACCCACTGAAACCCATGTCACATCTCTTCTGCAGTGGCTGGGTGAAATCCTAAGCTCAATGTCTTTCAGTTTTAGCATCTATCTGCCTTTTTGAAGTAATCATGCTCGGATTAAATAGTGAAATGAGTCACTGTGACTTCAGAAGATTATGGAAATGTGTTATTAGCTCCTAATAGGCCTACATTTGAAGAGGATACACTTTAAAGACCAATCTAATGTTTGCTCACTTTGTAGTTAAACTAGCCCGGCTTTCTCTCTTGACATTTCTAGAACAAAGTAATTATATGTTTAAGTTTAGATTATCTTAATTGTCCGTGATCCAAATGTTTTCTTGTCTCGTTTTTGTCTTTATAATCACTATGTATTTTCCACTTGTGCTCATTCATAATAAAGTTTGGTTAGATTTCTATAACTGTTTGGATTTATCGTCAAGTTTTGGAAGATTAGAGAAGCTGAGAAGTTTCTCACTGTCATGTATGAAACCTTCAAGTATGCACGCCCAGGACACACGCACATATGCACACTCCCAACTCTTTTGTCCACCCACTTCCCTCATTAGGGCTGTTACATAAGCAGCGGTGTGGAGACTGGGATGTTGTGTGCCAGGCACCAGACAGACAGGGCACACTGTGATTGAACGCCCATCAGTGAGACACCAGCTGTTCCTCTGGTGTGCCTGGGCACGCACACACACACACACACACACACACACACACACGCACACACACACACACACAAACACACACACACAAACACACACACACACACACTCATACACCTGTCTGATTCAGTACGTGTACAGTAGATAGACTTAGAACACAGGTTTTCAACAGTAATAATATCATAACTCAATATCCAATTCAACAGCTCATTTTACATTTTGAAAATAAAGAAATGTAGCTCTAGGATGCATGGTAGCTTAGTGGTTAGCACATTTGCCTCAACGGTTAGTGGTTCGATTCCCACCGACTGCCCTGTGTGCGTGGAGTTTGAATGTTCTCCACATGCTTTGGGCGTTTCCTCTAGGTACTCTGGTTTCCTCCTCAAGTCTAAAGACATGTGCTGTAGGCTGATTGGCATCTTTAAATCATCCATAGTGTTTGAGTGTATGTGATTGTGCCTTGCGGTGGGCTTGCCCCCCATCCAGGGTGTCCCCCGCCTAGTTCCCTGAGTGCCCTGGGATAGGCTCCATGCTGCCCGTGACCTTGTGTAGAATAAGAGGTACAGAAAATGGATCTATGAATGGATGGATGGAAGTCTAGCTTCCATTTCAGTGTTCGAGCAGCCCTTTGCTATCAATTCCAAATATAACCCTAATCCTAATCAGTGTCCTTTTATCCTATAATGGTTAACAACATTTGTGATTGCAGCAATTGTTTATCGGTCCAGAGCCCAGGCCACAGCCAAAACATGGATATTGAAAATAATCTCTAGAATAGGGGTGTGAAACTCAGGATGGAGCAAAAAAATGTGTTAAATGTGTTCATTTAATCTACATTTTTCTGCATCACAAACAGACTGAATATATACCAAAGCAAATGAACAGACTGCAAATGCATAAGTATTCACCCCAGCCTGGAATTGAAATGGATTTCATTGTGATTATGTGTCATGATTCTTTACAAAATTGCTCAGTATACTAAAAACAATATATAAACCTGCATAAATACATAATAGTTGTAATTTCATAATTTTTCACTGCTGTTTCTTTGAAACCTCTAAATTGTTTCTTTTGAAAAGAGACATTTTTAGCTTGCAAGTGAAGAATTATATATCATTAGCACATTTAGTCAGTAGCTGACTTTATAGCCCTGAGGTTATTGCCTCCCTAGTGAAATAACAGAGACTAGCTCTATTTTAATGTTTCGATTCAATTATCGTCCATAAGACAATTGTAATTTACAACACAGCTAGTAAATTAATTTGGTTGGCTGGATAAGACTTTTATTGGCTCTGTCCAGGTAGTATGTTTAACATCCCGGCTTGAGAACCTTAGTAGGTGGGTAGTTTATTGTAAGATAGCTTTTGCTCAAGATAAGCTTATGTTTAGTTTCTTGACGAGGTACATGATGGGAAGGTTGGGAAAGTCACACATACAGGTGAGACCAGTAGCTGTGGGGATCAATAAAATAGAGCAGCTTTATTAAAGCAAGTCCTTAACTGGCTGAGATGAGCAAACCACAGTGTGTAATCACTCTGGACAGAGGCCAACCGCCACTAAGCTGCAGCCAGCCAACTACGGCCTTTCATCTAAATTGTGGCAGGGACAAAAAAAAAGAGAAAGTGCACTCATCTCTAGTGTCCTTAAGACTTGAACGGTCAACTGTACTTTTAAAAGAGTTTATGCAACTAATGTGTGCGTGTTTATGTGTTGTTGGATATGGCCTTGAGCTTGGCAGAACTCCATGGCTTGATTCTTTATTTAGATTGGATGGGCAGCTGGGCCATGTGGGGACAGAGGATGTGGGAAAATCATAGACATGACATATTGTTTCTGACAGATGGCTTGGAAAACTGGCTTTGTTGGTAGACATCTACTATGTGTGTATTTCTGGAGCATAAATGAGAGAGGAGAGACAGCGAAAGAGAGAGAGCAAGAGAGAGCGAGAGAAAGAGAGAGAGAGAGATAGAGAGAGAGAGAGAGAGAGAGAGAGAGAGAGAGATGGGGCTTTTAAAAACAACACAGTATTTAAACTGAGCTTGAAACCAGAGCATTGTCTCCATTACAGCTCTGGAATTGTTCAACCATGGACCATTACAGCACTGACAAAAGGAACAATAAAACCATAGGATATTTGAAATGCTGTTTCCAGTTTCAAGTCAGCCTTTGCGTGTTAATTATTTAGCCATTCTAAATGCTGATTCAGCATTTTTTCCAGCTCATTAGCATAGTCCGCAGTGCAGCGCATAATGAGGAGTCTGATACTGTTGAAGAGCGGGCACACACCTCTGGAGACATTTCATTTTGGCATTTAAGCCTGGCAGACGATCTGGGACAAGAAACATTTTCTATATCACAAAGCTAGCAGTTCCTAATTCCATTCAAATGCGTGTAATTCATAGCTACTAAGCTTGCTCACTGAGGCAGTTTCAAATAAAAATGCAAGGACACCTTTAAATTTATTATGTTTAAAACACAGGTATAAGATGTAGCACATTATATGCAGTATGCATGGGTGCGCTAGCTTCACTGGGTCCGCCAGCACAGTTAGCAGCTAGCAGTTAGCAGTTAGACAGCTAGCAGCCTATGAACACTAGGCCCTCATTAATCACCTTTAACAATATCTTTTGAGAGCAGAAGGGATGTAACCAAATACAAATACTGTGCATTATTCAGAATGAGCTGATAAAGTGTTCTAAGCAGATACAAATACAGATAAAAAAAAATTTCACTGTTAATTTCTGCCAGGAAGGTTTATAGAGCATCTAGTTGAGAGTAGAGGTCTGTACTGTAACTGGGATCCTGTCAGACACAACAAAAACTTGGGAGGTTTCTAACTTTCATGCGGGTGTAAGCAAGTGCTCAGTCCCTTGCAGGACAAAGAAAAACCACATTCATTAACATGAACATGTTGTGCTGAATGATTTACAGCATCCTTAGTAACTGCCTGGTCAGGGTTAATGTGGTTTAAGTAAGTCTGTATAGTATTTTGGGAAATACAACCAAAAAAATTTGTTAGAAATGATGGATTAGATTTAGATTCATGGGTGGGTGGATATGAAAATAATAACTTGGCAAATGTTTAACAGTTTTTCCAGCACTCTTGTGGCAGAGTGGTACAGTTCATTAAAAAAAAAATTAATCCAGTTTAGACCATGCCCAATTGGGTTTAAATCAAAACTCCAGCTACAGATGGGGATATTTGCAACACTAAACAAATACAGATAGTGGCATTGCATTACACCCATAGAGAATCCCATACGATCTAACTCAAGTTCTATTTTAAAAGTACTATTTTAGAAAAAGTCATCAAACTTTTTTTTGTTGTTTTGTTGAAATAGCCTCATATAAGCTACAACACTAGCAAACAACATAAGGGCAGCTGTGGCTCAGTCGGTAGAGCGGGTTGTCCACTAATCGTGGGGTTGGTGGTTCGAATCCCGGCCCGGGTGATCCCATGTCGAAGTGTCCTTGGGCAAGACACTGAACCCTAAGTTGCCCCCGATGGCAAGCTAGCACCTTGCATGGCAGCTCTGCTCCCATTGGTGTGTGAGTGTGTCTCATTAGTAAGTCGCTTTGGATAGAAGCGTCTGCTAAATGAATAAATGTAACAATCAAGATGCAGTTCATTATAAATAGGCACAACTTCTTATGTAATTGTGTAAACTAAATTGTGATTATTTGTTGACAATTAATAACTTCAGGTTGGCAGGCGTGGAAGTAAAAAAAAAAAACCTGTCCTTTGCAGACTGGGTGTCAGAAGTCATGGTTAGTGATGAATCGTTTCTTCTTTTCGTCTATGTCTGACTAGCAACAAACAAAGCACTTGGATTTCCATCCTGCTGATCACTGCTATTTGGATTAAACAATTAAAGGTACGGCATTATTCACGATGGACAATTGTTAAATAGTTGAGGGATTTATTTAGATATTACTGAAGAAATATCTAAGTCTATTATGTCTTCACAATACCACAGTTAAATAAATAAATAAATAAATAAATAATAAACAAACAAATAAATAAATAAATAGTTGTACCTGAAATTCAGAAAAGTGCTGATCTTTTGTAATGTCAAGTCATTAAATTCACAGATATAGCAAAAAAAAAAAACAAACAAAAAAAACAAAACAAAACAAAACAAAAAAAAAACAAATAAACAAAGAAACAAAATAAAAACTTACACTGGTTCTTACACCTCTACTCTGTGCACTTTGCTTTGATAGAACTCATTTATTAATCTTGTACGGTAGCACTACTTTAATTGTTTTATGCTTGATATATAACTTTGCTTGTATTTTCTCATTTGTAAGTTGCTTTGGGTAAAAGCGTCTGCTAAATGATAAATGTAAATGTAAATGTGGCAAACATTCCAAAATGCCCCCCTTCCTTTTAACACAGTATTTGGAGTGCATACACACTCTGTGTCAGATGCAGAAGTTTTCATTTTCAATGTGATGGAACTGTCAATTAACTGTCACACGAGTGTGTGTTCAAATCAACACCGTGTCCAGATTACTTTGACTGAGTTACACAAAATGTCTGCAGGATGTGCCCCTAAACTGTACAGTTTAAGCCTTTGAAAACAGTCAATACATACATATAAAATTATTTAATGTGTTTAGTTTGTACATGAGCAAGAGGTTACTAGGAATTATATTGGGACATTTCTACACCTTTTACTATCTTTAAACATGTCTGGGTCTATGAATATGCATGAATATTCAAATTGGAAACGGCCCCCATGTCCCTATCATACAAAATACCCTAATATCAGTTAAACCTATTTAAAAAAATAAACAAAACAAAACAAAACAAAAACTTCACTTAACAATACCTCTTCATAATACATTCACTGAAACCCAACCATTTTTGCATTTGTGCAACTCTTTGCCATGTACCTGTACTGATGATCATGAAAATTCCTAAAAAAAATATTTTTCCATGTGGGCTATGATCATGAAAATAGAACCCATAAACACAAAAACATTAATAATAATAATAATAATAATTAAAAAAAAATAATAAAATTAAAAAAAAAAAATAATAATAATAATAATACATACATACATACATATCTGCTTTAATGGGAATGCTTATATAAAGCATACTACTGAGCCCTATGGGTGAACACAGTGAGTGCTATTTCCATTTATCCATTTACTGTTTCTGATATGATGCTGCATGATGAGCAAGAATGAGTTCTTAGGAAGACAAGAGCTGTGTTTACATGATAATTGAGTTCACAAAAACTTACAAAAGGAGCTGTTTTCGTCCTTTGTGCCGTCCATGGTGCCATCTGGTAACATCTGGAGGTAGAATCCATGCCGGCAGTACAGACGTGTTACGATGCCTTTCAGCTGAGGCTCTAGAGAGAGAGAGAGAGAGAGAGAGAGAGAGAAAGAGAGAGAGAGACTATTAACCAACACTGGTCATGGTCTCATAGGCATTTTGTGGACTGATTAGTCTACAGTACCACTTTAAAATGGGCTTTTTGTCCTCCTCTGGCCAGGACAAATGTGCATGTGCATGTGTGTGTGAAAGGAAAACAGTAGCAATGTATCAGGAAAGATGGATGGATGCAGCATTCATTCTGGACATCATGAGAATAAAGGGCAGGGTTTTTTTTCTGCAACTTTAACGCTTCGTTCCTTGCCTTTAAATTCAGCCCAAATTCAGACCTAACAAATAACCGAGAATGCCACATTTATGAAACACAGCATCAGGAAATAAAGCTGTTTAGGGAGAATGTTAGAAGCTTGTCCTGCTCTGCTTTTGGCAGTGTTTATCATTGGCAGCTCACAACCATACAATTGGCCATTACCTGGCAGTTAACTTTTAGCTCAAGGACATCAGCGAGACAGACAGAGAGAAAGAAAGAAAGGAAGGGAATGAATGCAATGGATTCAAACCCCACCAGGAGCGAAGCTACATTGGAGCATAATAAGAAGAATCAAATATGCATGAGTTCTGGGGCTGTGTTCAGGTGTCCACTAATGCCAAGATTTCTTCATGTAGCCAACAGAGGAAAGAGAAACTACACGAAGGAGTAAAAAGTTCTCTACAGTAGCTATATACAGGGAGATAGGAAGCAGGTTAGTGCTCTATTAAACCTTAACAGCTTCTAAGGAAATTGAATTTTATTCAGGAAAATAAATTATGCAAAACAACTCCATGATGTGGTGTTCAGTGAATGTTGGGGCTTTGTGAAAAAAACCTTCAGTAAGCAAATTTTATTTATATGGTCAGGAAGATCCATCCATCCATCCATCCATCCATCCATCCATCCATCCATCCATCCATCCATCCATCCATCTTCTACTGCTTACTCCTTTTCAGGTTATGGGGTCAGAAAAATCTTCAGTGTTAATCATATCATTGGCTATACATATACATACACATATACACACACACACACACACATATATATATAAACATAAAGAATTGATTGAAGAAGTATGATTGGGGCTGATTTCTTTCTATCCCATACAGTAGGTTACTGCAGCCTATCAGTTTCCTCCAGGTACTCTTCTTTCCCCAGTCCAAAATCATGCATTGTAGGCTGATTAGCATTTTCAAATGGTCTGTAGTGTTTGACTCGGTGTGTGAATGTTTGTGCGATTGCATCCCTTCTGCCCGAGTTCCCTTTAATAAGTTCCAGGCTTCCCTGTGACTCTGTGTAGGATAAGCGGCATGGAAAATGGATAGATGGATGGTTTGACTGAAATGGTTATACTTTTCTGTTTACTATGATGGTAGTCAGACACAACATGGCATAAAGCCAGTAGTTCAATATAGATTTGAAACACTTAAAAAAATTAGAAATCACAAATGCAGCTGCATCTCTCTTTAAGTATGTGTGTGTGTTTGTGTGAAATAAACTGTACATCATTCTTATTATGCATCGAGACCTCATTATCATGAGATGTATTGGCATACTGCATAATTTAACCATAATAATTTAATTGTCATCCTTTTGATAGATATTACATTTTAGCCCTTTTTAGCAACTCCAGATTTTAGTGTGCTATTCTGATAAACCATGTTGCTTGGTTTGTGTGAATGTGTCATAATAGTAGTCTGCCAGGCCTGGGCCTTCCCCCAAAAGCAATTCAGACTCTTTAACCCATGGGAATATCACCATTTTTCTTTTTATTTCTCCCCTGTCCTCTATGTCTTTTTCCTCTTTTCTCTCTCTCTTTTGCTTCATCAAAACCATGGTAGGGAGAGTTATGTGAGTTAGGCATCTTTTAGAATAATCCCATACATCAACCAATCAGCAGGGGATACACAGTCATTACTTCTCGGCTGAAAGACACTGAGAGATGAAGAGAGAGAGAGAAAAAGAAAGAGAGAGGAGATAAGAGATGACACCTTTTCCATTAGATGAGATTCACACTCTAAATAAAAGAGGATGCACTCCATACTTTTACACTAGCTGTCGATAAAGTGCTCAAGCGCAACGGTGCTTAACAAAACTCGCCCTTCCACTGAGGAAGTCGGCCATATCTCACTCTGTGAAACACTGGTGATAAGAAAAGAGAGAGAGAAAGATGAAATGAGAGAGGGGGTGAGTGAAAGCATTGGGTCCTTACAGAATAACGGTAAATAAATCACCTCTGGAATCACCCTCGTCATCGTTTGATAATATGCCTTTAGGGGCCATGATGTTTACACACATGCAGAGCTGCATCATGCTATAAATCTGTAGAATAACTGTAGAATCACAGCTTTTAATTATGTGTGAGTTTGTAACTGAGGAAGTGTGGCATGGAAGCTTCATACCAGCACATCTTGCCTCTTAACCTGTAATGTTCCAGTTAACTTTACTGTGTTAAATTTACTGTGTGAGGAATTGACACTTAGCTAGTATGATTTTATATACGTTTACACAGCCTAACTGTGTGTAATACTAGATTTGTTAAACAAGCTCTGGAACGGTGGCTGTTACTAACGGCGTCATTTCCTTAGAGTAGTTACTCGCTGTGAACGTGTGACAGGGTGAACTTGTATACATAAATTCCAACATAAGAAATACAGTATGTACAGCAAGTTTTTAAAATAAAACATCATTCCAATAAACACAATAACTACGGGCCACCCTTCTTCCTAAACCTCAGTTCTATATTGGAACTGATGGTTATTCAAATTAGACATGTAGGGTCACATAAGAGGGGTGGTCTTTATATAATAATCTGGTATACTTTTTTTAATAACATTCTCCTATCAAATCAAACACAGAATACCAACTAATCAATAAATAATATAAATTTACATAAAATTACAAATCTTAAAATATTCAAACTACACCAAATCCTTATATTGCTTTAACAGGCTCTTTGTGATCTTCTCAGGAAGCTAGTCTAGGCAAGTTTAAAGTAAATTAAAGCACCACTAGATAATTTTGGTTAAATTTAATTATTGTTTCATTATTTGTATGTTTTTTTTTTTTTTTTGGCGGTTTGCAAGTTGATGCATCTGACTCCAAAGCAAAGCATAAATAATTTTCTTTTCAGAAAGTAGATGGCCACTGAGGTACATTATTATGTTAACTCAAGATTAGAAAGAAGCAGTTCACATAACCTTCTTTGATGCTGACAATCCCAAAATTCTCTTCACCATACCAGAATTTGATGGTCTGTGGTAGATCGGTGGTTAAACTCTTGGACTGATCGGAATCTTGTGAGTTCAAATCCCAGCACTGCCAAGCTGCCACTTTTGGAGCCTTGAGAAAGGCAAGAGCTAGGTTGTATAAATGAGATCAATGTAAGTTGTATTTACAACTACAACTAAATAAATGTATTTGTAATTTCTCAAAGGTTTTGCCTTGGTTAAAATATCTGATGGAATGCTTCTTCACACTTTATGTACTGTAGCTAGCTTACGGAGATATCCTGCTAACTGGGTATGTAACAACTAATGTTCACTGTAAATTATTGTATATTCACTGTCAATTCCTGTCTATTGTTTAAATGATTGTATTGTGAATAAGTATTGCTTATTACATATTGTGTAAGCTGTGTTCGTTGCTGTTCAGTGTGTATGTGTAAACCAAGAACATAGTGAGCAATAGTAAGTGAATTAATGTACAGTTTAAAGTTATCACATGCATGATGCCAACCTAGTTTCTTTTTTCAGTTAAAATTAAGCCCAAATTTAGGGCCCATCCAAGGATGTGGCTATACCTGTTGAATTGACCAAAGTTGTTGTTTGGACAAATTGGTTTATGTTAGCTTTTTTGTATATATTTTATCAGACGTTTTACCTCACAAATCTCTTTAATTCCAAACAGCAAAGCATTTCTGAAAATTGAAGTTATCATGACAATAATGCACTGATATTTTCTTCTAAATGCATCATAACAATGATGGTATTGCAGTCCTCAACACTGGTGACAATCTAAATCACACACACCCCCACACACACACGCACGCACACACACACACACACACACACACACACACACACACACACACACACACACACACAGCATGTGCTGGAATGTGTTTGTGTGTGGTTTGTAGGAGAATCAGCATGCAGGTGCTGTTCAATATTCATGAGCAGTCAGCAGCTAAACTGCATAAAATTACAGTGGGCGCTCCCTGTCCCCTAATCTGACTGTAACTAATGGATAGAGAGAGAGGGAGAGCCCGTGCTGGAATATCAATATTTTGTTGGACAATCAATCATATTCTCAGACAAAAAAACCCCTCAATTCCTATTCTAACATGACACACAATACCCTTAAAACAAACTTGCTTCTGCAAGGCACACCTAAGGCGGGGGTCTTTGGGAAAATCAATAGTGATATATTTTATAGGTGCTGCCACATACCGCATTTAGAACATATTTATTATTGCTTAATAAGCAAACTGTGATAAGTTGAGAAGCAAATAACAATACCAACAGACAACAAAAGTGCAAACTATGCAATATTTAGCTGTCAGTGTTGGAGCTGAACTTTATGAGACTTTAGAGAGTGGATAAGAAGACAATAATGCAGAAACGCTAAATCAGTTGGTTTAGTTTATTACTTTAAGTTATTGGTGATGGACTTTTTCTTGATTTACTCAAACAGAAAATGCAGGCAGTTAAGTCTATGGTGATCCTATCATCGTGAAACTGTGGAGAGAGAAAACAGCAGCCAAAGGGCAATATTTTCAGAGTGGAAGCTGCCCTGTCTGCCTTCTCATAGTAGGTGGTGAATGGCAAGACTGGCTGGCCCTCCCCCAAACGGTCAAGGGTTTATTCAGGACTCCTAAACACTTTTATTAAGAGTCCAACAAACTGGGCTATGGTTTGGATCAAGTGGTAATCAGGAGCTTCGCCCACTGGTGGGCAGGGCTGGTGAGCCGGAATAATATGAACCCGAGCCACGGCTTCTCTTCAGGCTTGGGGTCCACAAAGTTTTCAAACTAGAGTTGGCACTGTAGGAGATAACTTTCCAAATAAACAGAAAATCCATCATATGGTTCAGGGGGAATCAGGAAAGTTCACTGAGAAAAAAGGATGGACTTATGTACTGGCATGATTATCTTTACATGCTGTTCCCTTTGCTCTCCTGCTTCATCCATGGTGTAGGTAAAGTAATCTGTTTGGTCACCAACTCGAAGCTGGATTCAAGTGTAGGTGAGTGTGAGGTTTATTAAGTAAGCAGACAAATCTGAATCGTAAAACAAACTCATGGTCCATGGTCAAGAGAACAGCAAACAGGGTGTCAAATGCAAAACAATAATCCAAAACGTGAGGAAAGGGCAAAGATCAAAACTATAATGGTGCATATAATGATGCTATAAAGGTGCACAGTGATGAGTGTGTTGATTGAAAACAGGTGTGTGTCAGTAAAATTCTGATGACTGTGAGCGTGGAAGTGTAGGTGTGTTGTCAGAATTTCAACCTAACAGAAACAATGAAGAGAAGGGATGTACACACAGGGTTAATGCGCACACATACACATTGACATACAGTGGTGCTTGAAAGCTTGTGTTTAGAATTTTTCATATTTCTGCAAAAATATGACCGAAAACATCATCAAATTTTCACACAAGTCCTAAAAGTTGACAGAAAGAACCATAATTAAACACATATACCCTAATTAGACAAATATATTATGCTATGTCATTTATTTATTGAGGAAAATGTTCCAATATTACATATCTGTGAGTGGCATAAGTATGTGAACCTGTAGATTGAGCAGTTATTTTGAGGGTGAAATTGGAGTCAGGTGTTTCAGTCAATGGTATGACAATTAGGTGTGAGTGACCCCCCCTGTTTTATTTAAAGATTAGGTATCTATCAAAGTCTGATCTTCACAACACATAATTGTGGAAGTGTTTCATGACATGAACAAAGGAGATTTCTGAGGACCTCATGAAAAGAGTTGTTGAAGCTCATGAGGCTGGAAAATGTTACAAATCATCTCTAAAAAGTTTGGATTCCACAAATTCACAGGCAGACAGATTGTGTACAAATGGAGGCAATTTAAGACCATTATTACCCTCTCCAAGAGTGTTCGACCAACAAAGATCACTCCAAGAGTAAGACGTGTAATAGTTTGCGAGGTCACAAACGAACCCGGTGTAGAGAGAGGTAGAGAAAAAAGAAACAAGAAACCAAGACAGAGAATAAGAGCGAGAGACTGTTCCTCTGTGAAATGCCACAGCAGAGGTTACTAATATGCCCCCTTTACAGCTGTTAATTACTTTAACGATTCCTTCAACAAAGACTGCAGTTCAACCGTTCCCTACAACTTGACAGATAGACCGTGTGTGTGTGTGTATGTGTGTGTGTGTGTGTGTGTGTGTGTGTGTGTTTGTGTGAGAGAGAGAGTAATAGAGGGGAAGTTCTCATTGAATCTGATTCAGTTCTGTGCAATGCATCAACACAAGACAAAGAAAACAGTTAAAGTTAATGATGAGCCAAGTCTTAGTTCACCCTCACACTGACACACACTTTTATAGAAGTTCCACTGAGGAAGCAACGGCATATTTACCTAGCAGACACCTATAGATGCCCTGCTTTAACCCTATATGATTACACCAAGACATCCTTCTCTGTCTCTCTCTCTCTGTCTGTCTCTCTCTCTCTGTCTCTTTCTCTCACACATGAACACACAGATGCACACATTGTTTAGGCAGAGAATGTGATAATCAGAACACCTCGCAGAATCTGAAAAATGTTCAGGTATAAGCGTATGTATAACTTGCACCACTTTAATTTATATAGTACGTGTTTTTGCAGAATCTGAAAAAAGTTTTTTTTTTTTTTTTTTTTAAAGAGTGATTGCTTGATTCTTAATACTGTTTACTGTTACCTGGACGATCAATGACTGGTTTCATGTTTTGTGGTAGTTGTACCTTGTTTGTCCTAAGTAGTTAAACTGTCCACTGTTCCTCAGAAAAATCCTCCAGGTCCTGCAGATTCTTTACTTTCCCAGCATCTTCTGCATATTTCATGCCTTTCTAACAGTGTCTATATGATGTTGAGATGTTCACACTGAGGACAACTGAGGGAGTCGTACACGACTATTACAAAAGGTGAAAACTCAATAAGGCAACATGATACATTAAGAGCCAGGGTGTAAACTTTTGAACAGGATGATCAGTGTAAATTGTTATGGCTGTCATGGTTATATTTAAGCATTTATTGGATCAATGTTAGAGAAGCCTAAGTTATACAGCACTGTTATAATAAACCATGAACCAAAATGTACTCTTATACTATCCAAATGATTATATATGTGTTTTGTCTAGCTGTAAGACAAACGTAGCTATAACTTGCACCACTTTAATTTATATACGTGTTTTTGTCCTTACCATTTTATAACATTTTATAAAACTTTCTACCGCCGAAACTGATCCAATCATGGATCCTATTACTTAAACCCTATTTGCATTGTGAGTTTGGTGTCTCTACTAAAACATAATCTTGATGATAAAACTCTAGCGATGTAAAGAATGATGCTTTATGCTGCCTGTGGCTGTCAGTGTAATGGTCCATAGCCTCAGTTCTTTAGCTCACTTTCTTTTAGCTTCTAATGAGCTCCTAGTGGAGAATGTAGGTGATGTAAGCTGTAGCAACCACATTTTTCCAACTTTCAAATCATCCATCATTCTGTGATTGCTGGAAATGTGTAATAAACTTGTGGATTTATAAATACTGGTTAAAATGCCAGCATGAGACACACTTGATATGACTAACAGCGCTTTAGAAATGATTTCACTGTGAATTGGGCTGTGTTCATCATGTAGGGTTTTTTTTTTTCTCTCATAATTTTTGTTCTCAGTACTTTTGAAAACATGAGGGCAAGACCTCGTGAAGACGGGACTGCTCGGGGAAAATGTTAAAACCACTGTACAAATAAAAATGACAAAGACAATGTTAACACATGGTGGAACCCTGAGGCGTGTTTGTGTGTGTGTGTGCGTGTGTGTGCGTGTGTGTGTGTGTGTGACAGAGATAAATGGAGTATGAGAGTGTGCACATGGGCTGACCCCTCGTCCTCCTCCAGCACCACAGCTTAGAAGTCACACTCACATTAGCACACAGTCACATTCACACCCATGGCACATTATTTAATGTGTGCCTGCTCCTGCTGCTCACACACCACTGACTGAGTTATTGTGTGTGTGTGTGTGTGTGTGTGTGTGTGTGTGTGTGTGTGTGTGTGTGTGTGCGTGCAGCACTTGTGAGATCTACCTGCAAAAGAAAAATACTTTGAGAAATGTACTGTGAATTCACAGAGGATCTGCTTTTACCCAGAACACGGGTAAAAACATGGTGTGTGTGTTCTTGTTAAGAAGAAAGACAGAAGAAAATATTCGTCTACAAAGACTGTCCTCCCAGCGCTGTAAGCTGTCTGACATTTCTCTGATGTTAACACTGGAGTGTGAAGTGAGACAGCAGTGAGACAGGGGCAGAAACAAGAAGGTGGAAAATCAACCAGACAGTGAGTACCTGTTTTCAGAATACACCGGAGAGTCAGAACAGAGGAAGAGAGACAAAGTGGATGAATGTGCCATTTGTCTGCTTTCTTTCTCTTCACCACTTGTTCCTCTTGTCCCTTCCTTTCTCCTCATCACCGTGCCCCTGGAAATGTGCTGACTAGGTACCTCTCTCTCTCTCTCTCTCTCTCTCTCTCACACACACACACACACACACACACACACACACACACACACACACATCCTTTCATTTTCTCTCAGCAGAGTCATGGCAGTGGGACATGGACACAATGTTAATCAGGCCTCCTCCCACTCGCTTTCTCTCTCCCTCTGATGTCAGGAGCCATAAAGGCGAAACAACAGTGGTGTGATATCTTCGTTTCTCCCCTTCTCATTAGTTCTCTCGCTATCTCACTCAAGAGAAGAAATACATCATAAGCACGCCTAATATTGCTCCTGCAGTGCTTCTGCAGAGAGAACCACAAACAAACTGACACATTTATGACTTCCAGCATCCGTGTCTATTACTTTAATTACTCTCACACAGCTCAATTTTACAGTCGGGCCTGACTATAAAAACATTTTGAAGGTGGTGTTTGTAATTGGGAAGAATTGTTTATAGACCTATAATAATCATTTCAAAAATCTCAGTAAACAAATTCACAATATTGCAGAAGTCGGAAGATGCCTTACTCAAGTAAAAGTGTACATACTCTCTCTCTCTCTCTCTCTCTCTCTCTCTCTCTCTCTAT
>JAFFST010028300.1:34946-57349 GCA_022414735.1 Noturus placidus
CCTCCCCCACCCCCCCCCCCCCCCCCCCCCCCCCCCCCCTCGAGTACATTCTGAAAATAGCTTATTTTCTCTTTCATATTTTCTGAAAGTGCAGTGATTACCTATAGGAGCTCTATTACAGACTTTGGAAAGCCGCAAGTAAGCAGTATTTGTTCATAAAATTCCCTTGCGGACATAATCAAGTGTTACAGCTAATATAGCTAATATAATAGCTGAAAGTTGCATCTCTTCCTGCAGGGTTATAGTGTACCAAAGCACAACATCCTTTTTTCTATAATGATTCTCTCTCCATTTGAGAAGGTCAGTTACTCTGGGACACTTAGAAGGAAGGGTTCATTAAAATTCTAGCTGTTTTTTTTCTTCCATTTATGCCAAATATGCTATGAAAAGCTATGAGTATGTGTTCCTGCCCCCCGTCTCTGTCACACACACACACACACACACACACACACACACACACACACACACACACACACACACACACATTTCACACTGTCAGTGATGTTACATTCATTAATAGGTCCATTAAGACGATTTTAATTAAGTCTTCTTATCCAATTCCAATGAGGAACTGCAGCCGTATTCACTGCTGAGTTCTGTCTTCCACCTTCATTTCATCACAACTCTCTCTCTCTCTCTCTCTCTCTCTCTCTCTCTTTGCATCACGCTGTTTGCTGACTCGGGAGTCCCTGAAAGTGCCTAGTGGTGCTTCCCTTCAGCATGGATATCACAGGGAGGCCCCAAGTGCAATTAAACAGAAAGACAGAGACAGGCATATTGAGAAGGACTGGGAAAATAGGACTCAGCCTAGGGTAATCATTCTATAAAAGCACCTTCAAGTCTCAGCTGCCTTGAATGTCAACAATTAGAGGACACGGAGGACCACCAGGAAGAACACACATGTACACACACCCACCCACACACACACACACACACAAACACACACCCACACACACACACACACACACACACACACACACACACACACACACACACACACTCACACTAACATGAAGACATATATGCATGCATAGAGAGAATGAGAAATGTGTGAAATGGAAGAGAAACTCCAGGGACAATTGATCCTTCCTACAGCAATTGTGAATTTTCACAATAAATTAAAATTAAACTTCACATCTATAGTTGTGTCTGTATGTAAAAGCCTTCAGAAGGCTTTTTCTAGCCAATCTCCTTTTGACTAGGTGGACCCCCCTAGTGGACTAAGCCTCATAAGCGATAGAGAGTGCCTCCACTATCCAATTAATAATAATAATTTATCAATTTGTATTGCGCTTTTTACAATGGTACATTGTCTCAAAGCAGCTTTACAGAAATATCATTTTTACATTTACAAGCGACTTACTAATGAGAGCACATTCACACACCAATGGTAGCAGAGCTGCCATGCAAGGTGCTAGCTTGCCATCGGCAGCAACTTAGGGTTCAGTGTCTTGCCCAAGGACACTTCGGCATGGGATCACCCAGGCCGGGATTCGAACCGGCAACCCCACGGTTAGTGGATTAGTGAACAACCCGCTCTACCGACTGAGCCACTGCCGCCCTAAGCACCTTAGAGATGTGCTGCATGATACAGCATCACATTTACTGTTTCCACCCAAGAAGCCTATTAACTGCTCTGACTTAAGCCACTGGCTGGAGCGGAGGACATAAGTACCGATAGCCCTTACTGGACACAATTTCTCATGTTCCGCTATGAGGAATGGAGGAGGGCAGAAAGCCTGCAACACTACCGGCTAGGCAGCAGATGTAGGCACTTTAGGAATATAACCCAGCCAAGGATGTAGGAAGGCTTTGGCTATTCCAGGGGCAAAGTCAAAGTGGGATGACACAAGAGAGAGAGCCTGTAGATCTCCTACTCGCTTTAGAGATTTCAGGACCAGCATGAATTCTATCTTTAGAGTCAGAAGCTTTTAACGCTGACTCTATGGGATTAAATGGGGCACCTGACAGACCTTCCAAGACCACAGAAAGGTACCAGGAAGGTATGCATGGTCTGCACTTGGGCCACACCACACAAAAACCTTGATGTTAGAGGATGTTTCCCCACAGAGGCTCCAGCAATAAGGGAGTGCCATCTAGCATGGAAATTCTCTCTGAGAAACATATTCGAGCTGGTCAATAAGGTGCTACTAGCGGCAGACATAGTTGGTCTTGGCGAACTCTCACTAGAACTTGTGGGAGCAGACTGACTGGAAGAAAGGCGTACCATGGCATCCAGCACCAATGGTGCTGGAGGACTGAGGGCCAACTACACCGGTGTTGTCGCCGAAGGAGGTGAACACATACACATTTGCTTGGCTGAACCTCCACCATTTAGGCTCCACCACTTATGGAAGGAGCCTCCAATTCCCGGGCATTAGCCTCTGCCTCGACAGGATGTCTGAACCCACATTCCCACATTAAATGTACACTGCACTCACTGACAAAAACCTTCCCTCCGCCCAAAGAAGCAGTAGTTGTGCCTGCCTGAACAGGGGGTGCAAACATAACCCTCCCTGGTGGTTGATATATGAGACCACCGATGTATTATCTTTCACAACTAACACATGGTGACCTCTCAACTAAGGAAGAAAGAATTTCAGTGCTAGGAATTCTAGGTGATTTACACGCCACTCTAGATGAGGGCCGCTCCAGAGACCATAAGTTGGATGTCCGTATAAGACCATGCTCCAGCCCGTGCGGGAGGCACCTGTCATTACCATCTTGCAATAAGGAGATGCCCCTAGAATGTGATATGAGACTAGAATCCAGGGACACCTCCAAATTCTCAGAACATGTAAGCATCACTGCATTACACTCATTATTCTCATGGGCCTTGTCCTTGGATGAAACCCCTGACTTTCAGCCACCACTGAAATGGTCTCATGTGAAATAAGCCCAATGGTATTACATTGGCTGCTGCTGCCTCATAGAGACTGGAGGGGATGCCCAGACTCAGCTTTATCTTCCTCAATGTTGATAGGATTGACTGTACGCATGTTGGGGATAGACATGCCCTGGATAGATATCTGCACTTGAGAAAGCATACTTATCTTGGGGTTTAACTTGAGCTCCAAGCTCCTCATGTGTTCTCGATGTTGAGTCGGCCACTCCTCGATCATGCTAAAATTAAACAGTCATTCAGGTAGTTTAGTACACAGATGGTTTGGAGTTGCAAGGGAGCCAGAGCAGCATCCATGCACTTCGTGAAGGTGTGAGGGGACAAATCTAGTCTGAAGTGAAGAACGCGATATTGATAAGCATTGCCTCAAATGCAAACCTCAGGAACTTCCTGTCACTGGGCAATATTTCTATGTGGAAATATGCATCTTTTAGATCTATGATCACACAACAGTCCTTGAACAGAATCTGTGGAACGATAAGTTTGAGCATCACCATGTTGAACCTATATGTCTAAAGAGTATGGTTCAGATGATGCCGATCTAAAATTGGTGACATATTCCCATATTTTATTACGGACCAGGAAATAATGGCTGTAAAATTCTCCCTCCCTTAAATGAAAGGGGTACATGTTCTATGGCCCCTTTGTCCAAGAGGGATCTTACTTACTGCACTAACATCAGGATCTGCTCTATGCTGACTACTGTGGTGAGCACACCTCTGAACAAGGGGGGTCGAGCTCTGAACTGGACCCGGTAACCATTTCCTATGGTGGAAAGAACCCATGGGGAAACATTTGGCAGTAGTTACCATGCTACCATATGGTCTTTTAGTGACATTAAAAAAGGGAAGTTTTCTGCTGTGTGAGGGAGATTTATTTTCACTGGGTAGAAAGTGCTCATCCAGCCTGCTCTGAGCCACTTCCTCATCCCTGGGTCAGTCTAAATTCAGTTTTATACAGCCCTAGTTAACACTTCAAGCAGCTCTTTATCTAATTGAGAGCTGCTCTACATTTTTTTTTTTTTTGCACTGGCACCCACCTCTGGCTCCTCAGAGTCTGAAAAGGTGGGTTGACTCTCCATACCAGAAGGAGGACTCGCAAGACAAGCTCTGAAACCTGGAAACAGAGAGTCGGATCTGGAGGACAGAGCAAGAGATAGAGCAGTGCTCATCTCTGGCAAAGTGTGTATTGCCACGCCACCTGACCAAGGCAGACTAATAAATAGTCGTGATTTCAAACAGACTTCAGATACCATTCACATGCATGTGCCACAGTGTGAAGCTCACGCAACGTTGAGTTCCCTTCGAAAGGGAACTTAAAGTTACTGTGACAAAGCATTGAAACTGTTGATATGAGTGTCCTCCATACAAGTTTTTGTGTACATTGTAACTACAGATACAATGACATATTAGATGAACTACTATCAGAGCCAGGTTGTTATAAAAATAAAATTAATCCACACCTGCTGACCAATCAGAATGAAACATTCAACACCAGCATGATATATACTGCAACTTGCACTATACTGTAAATGCTGTCTTTGTTTTAGTAAATGTATGTATATTGATATTTATAGTAATGACTATAAGTTTCTGTCTTGTAAAAATCATTCATATATTTGGCAAATTCAAAACAACAAATTAAAAACTAACGTTTCCTAAGATTTACTTTTCTAAAACTAAAGTAATGCACAAACACACCCAAAATAATAGCTTCCAAAAAAAAGGTAGTGGGGAATATAATCCTCAGGATTTAACAACTCCCAAGATAAGAAAATGATGCCATTTGTATGTCCTCAAAATTAAAGCACATTGTTTTTGTTTGGTCCAATAAACACTACAGAGGACATCCTTTCCATCATCAGAATGTGTTGCTGATATTACTGAAAGATTGCCAGTATACCAGACCAACACAAGAGCAAACATATGTTGTCGAATATCATGTCAATGTTGTAAGTGCAATACAGTTACCATAAATGACTTCAAATATTTCCAAAAAATGTTATCCGGCAAAACAAAATCAATTAAACATGTCCTACAATTTCTCCTAAGAATTTCATTTTAATAATGACATTATTACAGTGGAGTTTAACTTGTAGACGTCAGTTTTCTATGTAAAAACCAGTGGAAGACAGACAGTAAGATAGGATTGAGTGAACTGCTATCTATTATGGAGATCAATGTATTATTATTATCTTTTTTAAATATGTGATACATTATATCACCTGGATAAAAGAGTGAGAAAGAGAATAAAATTGAATTATTGTTGAAGTGATTATACAATTACCCATATCACTAATAATAATAAGACTCTGTACCATAGGGGAGGGCAGCATAAGGAAAATTCCATTGTCATCCCCCCGTCCCCCCCGTCCCCCAACCACACCCCCACACACAACATACTGTGCACTGGAGAATGTGTGTGTGTTTAAACAAAAGTACAGAAGATTTACTGAGTGTGGGGGTTGTAATGCTTGTGTACTGTAAGTGTACACAGTGTTTCTGAATTGCTTTTCTGGTTGCAGCCTGTTTCTCTGTGTGGGTATTTGTGTGTTGTGTTTTCTTGAGGATCAAGAGCAGCACAGGTGTGGGACACGTCCTTCACTGTAATGTGCCATCAATCAAACAAGCTGGAAACATGCCAGAGTGTTAACAACGCCAGACAGATCGCCCACACACATACACACTCATGCTCTTTTATAACAGATCAAAAACACACATGACATCATTTACCCACAGAAAGACAGTGAGAACTCAAATGCATACTGTATACACACAAGAACATAAGTCATGTGAACTATTTAGGAATTATATGAAGTTATATAATGTAGTGTGTTTTTATTTAATAAGCGCTACATGGAACAAAATCCTTGTTTTCTTAAAATATCACTCAATCAATTATGACTGGAAGAGATGTAGTTTTTTTCCTGACAAAGCTAAATAAGCTAACTATACGGTATATATATACAGTCGGAGAAAGAAGTATTAAACTCATCAAGATATTTTCAGTAAACATTTCCAATGTGGCTATTCAGATTAAAATTTCACCAGACATCAGTATTAACTCAAGAAATCCAAAGATTAAAGTACATTTATTATTTACCATTTACATTTAAAGTCCACAATGCTATGTGTAATAAAGGGGAATGACACAGGAAAAAAGTATTGAACTGAAATGTATTTAATAGTTAGTGGAGAAGCCTTTGTTTGTAATGACAGCTTCAACACACGTCCTGTATGAAGAAATTAATGGGCCGCAGTATTCAGGTGTAATTTTGGCCCATTCTTCTAAACATATTGTCTTTAAATCTTGTTCAATTGGATTCGAGTCAGGTGATTGACTCTGCCATTCGAATGCCTTGATTTTTTTTCTCTGAAACCAATTGAGAGTTTCCTTTTGCTGTATGCTTTGGATCGTTGTCCTGCTGGAAGTCCACCCACATCTCATCTTCCTCATGCTGGTGGATGGAAGCAGATTCTTCTCAAGAATCTCCCGGTAAAGGGCTCCATTCATCGTTCCTTCAATTATATGAAGTCTGCCAGTACCATGTGAGGAAAAACAGCCCCACATCATGATGCGTCCACATCCAAACTTCACTGTTAGTATAGTGTTTTTAGGGTGATGTGCAGTGCCATTTCTTCTTCAAACATGGCGTGTAGTATGACAGCTAAAAGTAAAATTTTGCTCTCATCTGACCAGACTACACTCTCCCAGTATTTCATAGGCTTCTCCAAATGAGATGTAGCAAACTGTAAACGAGCTTTGACATGCCTTTTCTTTAGTAATGGAGTCTTGCAGGGTGAGCATGAGCAGTGAAGTGCCTTATCTATTGTTTTCTCTGTGACGATGGTACCTGCTGCCTCTAAGTGTTTCTGGAGCGCTTTCTGAGTGGTCCTTGGCTCTTGGGCTCTTCTGAATATTCTTCTGACTCCCTGTTCAGAAATCTTGCAAAGAGCTTCTGTATGAGCCAAGTTGATGATGAAGTGATGTTGCTTCCACTTGTGGATAATGTCTCAGTGACACTTACTGGAGGATTCAGAAATTTTGAAATACGTCTGTATCAATATGTTTCACAACAATAAGGTTGTTAAGGTCTTGTACGAGCTTTTTGCTTTTTCCTAAGTGTATCATGGCATGGACAAAGGAGATTTCTGAGGACCTCAGAAAAAGTTGTTGAAGCTCATCAATCTGGAAAATGTTACAAAAACATCTCTAAGGAGTTTGGAATCCACCAATCCACAGTCAGGCAGATTGTGTACACATGGAGGAAATTCAAGGCCATTGTTACTGTATGCTCCCCAGTAGTGATCAACCAACAAAGATCACTCCAAAAGCAAGACGTGTAATAATAATAAAAATGCTTTATTTATGCCATTATTTATAGCATCACTATCACTAGAGTCCTAATAACATAGCGTTAACACAACAACATTTTCATTTAATGCAAAAACTGTTAAAGTCATTGTCTGCCAGTCAATAAAACATCAACATAATGACATTAGTTCAAATTTAATCCTTATGAGCATGGTCAAACACACTGTTCTGTAGAACACTGTAAGAGATTTGGACACTGTGTCTGGGCAGCCGCAATCATGTTTCTTAACCTTAGCTTTTAGCATTAGCCTTTGGCCTTAGCCTTGGGCTCTGATCTTGGCTATGGGAAGTGTGGTAAATGTGCCATTTGCTCTGTACTTAAGTTTTTTTTTTTTTTTATTACAGCCAAAGAAGGTGAGCATACAATAGTTTCCAGTGTTCATTAATAAATGTTGTGCATATGCAAGCTAATTATCACCTATATCCAGTATTCTTTATTTTGGAAATAGTCACAGTTTTTCCTATCAATTAATAGATCAGATTTGGAAAATGCATTAATGGAAGTAAATTGGAAATGCTAAACTTATGTGCAGTACTGTGCAAAATTCTTAAGCACTCTATTTGTTTTAACTTTATTTTTTGTTATGGATATTTCTTTTATGCCTTCTGCAACATTGAGTCAGTACAAAACATTTGAGATTTTCAAACATTACATTCCAATGGAAAAATAAATATTACATAAAATGTTTGTATGTCAGTAAAAAAAGCAGAAACATATTACAGTATAGCTGGAAGCTGGAAATAAGGGGCCAATCACAAAGAGACATTTGTATATGATCTTAGGCAAGATAGTTGAAAAGTCATAACCAATTACATCATATACAAATTGTTGTATTTATCATGTTTGACCAATAGGTGGCACTGTCACCAAATTGATGTGGTTTTGTCAGGGTGGGGTGTCAATGCCACACACAAGTTTGGTGTGAATGTTTAGCAGAGATACAGCCTCAGATTCAGTTTGGCATCATGCCATAATTCTTGTTGATGTGTGAAATGAGAATGGCATGGTCTATTAAAAAGCTATTGATGCTTTGATGGCGAACAGTAATTTGATTGACTATGGCATAATTGGCATCCTTGTTCTTGGCATGACTCACAGAATCTATCAAGACTTTCATTACAATAGACAAAATTATTACAAATTATTATTACTTTCTGACCACAAGGTGGAACTGTCTCGGAACTTCTTGACTACTTTCAGGGCATGGTGCCGATGGCTCATACCAACTTTCACAACATATATGCAAAATGTGTTTGTGAAATATAGCATTTTACATCTAATTCAAAATAGCTGATGCTCAAAATGGCTGACATGGAAAACTTGGGTACTGTTCAATACAGTATGCTGTACTGAATCTAATGAGACAAGTCTGGTGATTTTTGGCCAACCTGTTCAGAAGTTATAAACAAAATGACCCATTTTTCATATCTTGTGACCACTAGGAGGCGCTGTGTCAAGACTGTGCAGATACCCTCAGGGTATGCTTGTGATGATGGGTACCAGGTTCCACCTTAATATGCCAAACCATTGCGGAGATACAGTCTCATGCACATTTTGGCATGCTCTTCATTGAATTAATTGATGCGCAATACGAGAACAGTTGGGTCAAAAAGATCAAAAAGATTTTCATAAATTTTTGCCATCGCAGTCTGAAGATGACCAGATTAAATTTTTGTGAAAATCGGACAAACACCTAGGAAGAGTTCGAAAAAGTAGGTTTTTCAGAAAATTTAAAAAGTTTCATGACAGAAAATGATGTCATAGGGTGAGCCAAGGAATCAGAGGAAAAAATCATTTTGTTTCTAGCCCTCATTGTTAAAAAGTTATAAGCATAAATATGAGTGCAACTTTGGACAGTTGGTGGCGCTAGAGGGTGTTAGATACTCCAAATTTGCTCTAGTAATAGTTCAGACTGTCTCTATTTGTGTGCCAAATTTCATAACTTTCCCGCAAGCAGTTCTATGGGCTGCAATAGAACTCAAAAGAAGAAGAAGAAGAAGAAGAAGAAGAAGAAGAAGAAGAAGAAGAAGAAGAAGAAGAAGAAGAAGAAACATAACGTATACAATAGCTGCCAGTGCACCTTTGGTGCTTGGCATCTAATAATATGCCAATTTTCAGCCAAAAACATAATGAAGTGACCAGAAGAACTCTGCAGATTCTCCAAGATGTGCAGAAAAAATTACAAGCCAATTTCCTAAAACTGCACAAAATATAGCTATAAAACTTATATTTTGATATTATACTTAAAAAGGTAAGGGTCATCACACCAAATATTGGCTTTGTTTAGTTAATCACTGTTTACTGCTCTTTATAATATTTGCAAATTTAGAAACATTTAATTGTGTTATTTTTGAAGGCATCTTTGGTTTACAATATTTCTTTGCATGTGCCAAAGACTGTATGTACTTATTTTTTTTTTACTGTTTTATTATTATATAATAAATAATAATTGTTATTTTATCTTCTAGAATTAGATAAAATAATATTTTATTTGCTTACAGTATAAAAAAAAAAAACAAATGACATTCTTCTCTGGTAATTACAACTCCACTATTAATTCTTACCATTACTCCATAGTTTGCTCCAGCCTTGTCTGTGCGTGTCTCATGCAGCATCTATACTGTACTTTAACATGTTCCAGTAAAATGCTGTAGGCTAAAAGAAAATCACACTAGTGTAATGTCAGTCAGAGCTGCAATACACTTTCCCAGTGCTTCAGTCCTTACACAGCTCATAACCCTGTCAGCAGGGCTACGGGCCACGCCTGAGACCTCTGTAGTCAAAAGCTGACATAGCTACCGTGAAACATACACGAGCGGAGCGGGGAAATGAGTCACAGAGTCCCAACGGTAAGTGAAAAGGCTGACTGCTGTCTTTCCCATCAGGTTTCATATGTAATGAAACTCTAAAGTACAGTATAATTAAAATCAGGGGTGTTAAAAGAGCACACTGAAAAAAAAGAGATGTCTTGAATTTACTTGATTCAAATGCATATCATTTCCACATGAATTAAACATATGAGAATATTTTAGCTTACTTACTTTGGGAAATAATTCTAATTGCATTCAATTTTGGATATGACGCAAACTATTTTTTTGTGTATTTTAGTGTAGTGTACCTATAGACATGTATTTATATTTCTATATTTTATTTTATTTTACAGACATACAGGAGTGGAAAGGAAAAAGCTACAATAACACAGTGATTACGGCTGTCATAGTTTTTTTTTTTTTTTTTTTCCTGGAAGAGAAAATCATGACAAATATAGCTTTCATATGTGTCCATCACAAGCAGCCAATTTATTCGATTTTTTCATTAGACAGCAGCACATGATTATTTGGAAATGTTTGTGTGTACAGTATGTAATACCGAGTATTTAGCACTGTTATTTAATCCATCTGAAACAATAATCCTGCTTAAGTTGATGATTTTAAACAGAGATCTTTTTTCACTTATTTCGCTTTTCCACAACTTCTGGCCCAGACATGGCTTGGTCATTTTTAGAAAATGAAATTATTTTTAATGCAAAGGCTCGAGCCAAATTTATAAGATAGCAAAACAACCACAGCCAAACATAAAAGTGTCCCTAGAATATATTTTCATTTCTGTTAATGCAACGTGTGACTCTGCCACTGCTGCAGTATTCTTTGGGAGGAGGATCCAAATGAGGATCCAAATCACTCTGAAGGGAGGACATAGCTAAAAAGGAAAGACCTTAGAGGGGAGAGCTGACCGCTTTTACATCTTTTTTTCATTGACACAGAGCTAGCACTGTTGTACCTCGGGCTTTTTCATCCAAAGCATTTATCCATAGCACAACAACATCATCATAGACAATAATTACACAAAAGAAATACCTGTTATGCCATTATTATTATTATTATTATTATTATTATTATTATTATTATTATTATTATTATTATTATTATTATTATTATTTAGATATTTATGTGAGTACATAGATGCACAAATGGAGTCTCCAACAATTTTGTTCTTAACAAATTCTTAGTGAAATGTTTATTTCTTTCTCAGACTAAGGGTGAATTTTCTGGATTTTTTTCAATTCCTAAGAAAATTCTAATTCAAACATGCATTCATTATTGCCCTTCCTGCGTGAGACATAAAAGAAAATGCATAATTTATATTTAAATGCAAACGTGCTTCTGCGTACAACAACATACAATGTCTGCCAAATTCATAATGTAAAAGCAAAGTCAATTTGTCACATTTCAAAAATGAAAAACAAACCCTTCATTTGCTTCTCCACTTCATGCTCATGCTCCAGCTCTACCAAAAATGAAGTACCCTTGGAATCCTGTTTTAACATTTGCATTTTCCATGCATTGTCAATTTATTTCGTTTGAATGCTGCCAATTTGTCAACAAAAATTTGTAGCTACATAAACTTCCTTGCATACAAACATCTAGGTAAGTGACTAACATGAAAGAATGGTGACCTTGATTAACTTTTAACAATGAATATTACTTCATGGCTATGAATAAGGTAATTAGGAATGAAGTTTTGTTTCACATTGGGGCTTTACATTACCACCTAATGTCATGGACTCTGAACAGATGAGACATCAAAGAATAAATACATCCTTCCCTGTCTTGATATGTTTGTGTTCTGCGCTGATTTTACAACCAACATGTGAAAATGCTAGGCACGCTTGTGCTGCTGCTTCACGCTGGTACCTGCTTGTTTGTTTTGTTTTTGTTTGTTGACTGATACGTTGTTTTTTTTTTTTTTTGATACTCTTGCCGATGGTCTTGCCGAGAGTTGATAGACCTCAACTACTCAAACAATCAGGATGACTGAACTGGATTTTGTGATTTTGGTGGTTCCTGTCACACTGATCGGCTACGAGCTCTCTCCATTGGTCTCCATTTCTTATCCAACATCTGGTACAGTGAGTCTCCACTATCTTTATCATTTGTGCTGGCATTCCTTGGTATGGTTAGGTAACCTTCCTTTTGTTGGATTGTGGATGTGGTTTCGATATGGTTCTGTCTAGCGCAGGTTTTTGTGTGGATCCAGGGGGATCACAGGTCATGTCACTGCGTAACTGCTCTCAAGTTCTGGTCTTCTGTATTTTTGGACTGTTTTTGACTGGCTTTAATCAGATCTCTTCTCCCAACATGGCTCTACATTACTCTGCTGCTCAGCTTAGATCTTTTAAAGGAGTTTTTCATTTGGCCACATATCAATGGCGTAAACAACTTGGAGTTTTACGCCACCCCCACTACATACACTGGCCGTGGAAGATACCTTGGTCTCTTCACTACACATCTCTAAACAGCATTCCTGTGATTTGCACTAACACCCGTGGTCCTGGTAAATCGCAGCAGGAAAACTGTGTGATCAACTATGAAAATCTGAGGTCATTACGCATCGATCCCGACTTTGGTAACTGTAAAACTGCATCTCCTGATCAGCGGCGTGCTCTGCTGAACAATTGCACTTTGACTGATAAAGCATCCGTGCTCAATGACAATCATCATTGCAAACCTGGGCATGTTACTTCTGACAGACTTGGCAGGTGTCAAATGACTTCCTGAATTTAAACCTCCTAACATCAACCGGGTATATCTATTTTTCTAAACCACGCCCCCATCGTAAAGGTGGAGGGTTGGCTGTAGTTTGCCTTGAGAATATTAAAATATCAGAGATTGAGTTTCGTGATTGCACATTTTGAATACCTAGCATTGAAAATGGTTGGTCGAACACCAATGGCTGTGATCTTAATCTATCAACCTCCAAGAGTTCACTCTTTTTTTTCTCTGAGATTAGTGAACTACTCACTCTTGTCTGTGTTAGATATTCATCTGTAATAGTACTTGGTGATTTTAATATATATGAATACACTGTGCAGTGCAATGAATTAATGTCTGTGTTGGATTGTTTCAATCTAATCCAACATGATACCTTTGCCACTCCCTCCAGGGGTCATATACTGGATTTCTGTAGATCTGGCTGTTAATGATTCTGATTTTGCTTTCTCTGATCATAAACTTTAAAAATATAGCTGCAGTTTTCTGATATCTATACTGCCTACTAAAAAATGCTCACCTACCATAAAATCAGTTCTGTAAACCCATAAGCTTTATTTGTGTCAATAAGGACTTCTACTCTGTCATACTCCTTACTATCCCTCCATCCATCAGAAATTTGCTGTCTCTGAAATAATGCTATCCTACAAGTACTTGAGAAGCATGCTCCTGTTAAAACTAGATTGGTTCCATCCAGTCAACCTAGGTCACTCCTGAAGCTAAAGGTCATCACTTGGAAAGACTATGTAGGACAACTGGACTTACTGTGCACTCTCTGGCCTTTACAGAACATTTGCATAACTACCATGCAGCCCTCACTGCCATTCATTCTTCCTATATTTTCGACATTATTAGAAACTCTACATGCAGATCCAAGTCACTTTTTGGTATGGTAATAGCTCACTAACCCTCCACAGAATGCTATCTCTGGCTCTGAGATGCTTGTGAATAGTTTTTCTAAAAATGTGTTGGACAAAGTGAAGTCAATCACTGAATCTATTGTGAACGATACCCCTCATACATGTGCCCCACATGTTGAGTTTATTACAGTTCACTCAGCATACTTGTTCTCTGTTTTCACTTCATCTACACCTTCTGCTATAAGTGATCTGATTACGAAGTCCAATTCTACATCTCGTCAGCTTGACCCCGCACCTACTACCGAAGTCTCACTTTCCATAACTCATCTGATAAACTGTAGCGTAGCATCTGGTATTGTTACAGCAGAAATTAAAAATGCTGTGGTGACCCCTTTTCTTAAGAAATCTGGCCTTTAGCATCAAAATATGAACAATTACAGACCAATTTCAAACTTACCATTTTTAAGTAAACTTTTGGAAAAAGTAGTCGCCATGCAATTAAGGTCTTATTTAGATGCAAACGGTATCTTTGAACCTTTCCAGTCTGAATTTTGTCCATCTCACATCACTGAAACTGCTCTTCATTGTGTGGTTAATGACCGTCTCCTGTCCATTGAGTCTGGGTTAATAAACATTTAAATTCTCCTTGATCTGTCATGATACACTTATCTGTCATCTTTCTGAAATCGGTATCACTGGCCCAGCTCTCTCCTGGCTCACCTCCTATCTTAATGACAGAAAGTATTATGTCATTATTGAAGGGTTCAAATCCACCACTGGTCTTCTGACACAAATGTTCCTAAAGGTTTCGTTCTTGGGCCACTACTGCTTATCATTTATATGTATCCACTTGGTGACATCATAAGCATGCATAGACTTCAATTTCATTGTTATGCTGATGACATCCAAATTTACCTTTCCACCAGCTCTGATAAGCCATCTTTTTCTGACTGCATGTATTAGAGACATCAAACACTGGATGTCCCTGAACTTGTTAAAATTGAATGATAATAAAACTGAAATATTGCTTACTACTTCAGTCAAAATAATGTATATGTCATTTGAAATGTATGGGGTTCTTAATTTATTGGCTTGCCCAAAAAATACTTTTCAAGATTACAGTATGTTCAAAATTCTGCAGCATGGGTTCTCACCTCCACCAGGCACTCTGTTCATATCACTCCTCTTCTGCATGATCTCAACTGGCTACCTGTGCCATCATGTATTCAGTTTAAAACACTGCTTCTAACATTCAAAACACTAAATGGTCCTGCCCCTCCCGTCGTGTCTGACTTACTTCATCCATATTGCCCTAATGGTCCCTTAGATCTTCAGAACTTGGCCTTTTGTCCATTCCTAGATTCCGGCTGTCCACTGCAGATGGAAGGTCATTTTGTGTTGCTGCTCCAAAACTGTGGATCTCACTACCTCTTACTTTCTGTAACATCACCTCTTTGCCTAGTTTCAAGACCCAGCTAAAGACATTATTAAACATATTATTATTATTATTATTATTTTACTATGTATTTATATATTTATATATATTCCTGAGGAATCTTAGACCATTCCTCATGAGCAATGGCCCCCTGTTCAGTAATATTCTTGCTTTTGCGTGCTGCAACCGCCTTCTTCAAATCCCACCAGAGATTTTCTATGGGGTTCAAGTCAGGTGACTGATGGTCCTGTAGAATCTTCTAGGACTTCTTCTGCAACCAAGCCTTGGTGGAATTTGAGGTATGATTGGGATCATTGCAGCAGGTTTCCAGTACCAGAGGATGCAAAGCAGCCACAGAGCATCACCGAGCCACCATCATGCTTGACTGTGGACTGTGGAGTGTTCTTTCTTCATTCTTCTTCCTCCAGATGTGCTGCTGAACCACCATAATGAAAAGTTCCTGTTTTGTTTCATTGCTCCACAGAACTGAATCCCAAAACTTCTGTGAATTTTCTTCTACTCTTGGGTCAGTAGTGGTGTTCTGTCTTTAGTAACCTTCTGCATTTAGTACGTGCTTTACTGTGCTCACTAAAACCTCAGTGCCTGTTGCCACCAAGTCTTGCTGCAGGTCTTTTGCAATCACTCGAGGGTTTCTCACAACCTGCCTTCTCAGAAATCTGGTTGCAGCCTTTGATAGCTTCCTTTTTCTGCCCCGTCCAGGTATGTCATTATTTTCTACCCCTAGCCAGTTCAGGTATTTCATGTGTTCCACAGTTCAGGTATTTCATGTATTCCACACATCTGCTAAAACTAATGAAGCCCTTGATTATTTGCATCACGTGTGCTTGAGACAACACCTAATTTGTATATTTGTGCTGTTGTGAGGGATTCTATTCAGGGGGTTGAATAATTTTGAAATCATTATAAGTTTCATTTTCAGTTTAATTCATCCATCCATCCATCCATCTTCAACCGCTTACTCCTTATCAGGGTCACGGGGAACCTGGAGCCTATCCTAGGGAGCATTGGGCACAAGGCGGGGTACACCCTGGACAGGGTGCCAGTCCATCACAGGGCACAATCACATACACACTCACACACCCATTCATACACTACGGACACTTTTAGACACGCCAATCAGCCTACCATGCATGTCTTTGGACTGGGGGAGGAAACCGGAGTACCCGGAGGAAACCCCCGACACACGGGGAGAACATGCAAACTCCGCACACACATGGCCCTGGCGGGACTCGAACCCCGGACCCTGGAGGTGTGAGGCGGATGTGCTAACCACTAAGCCACCGTGCGCAGTTTAATTCAATTCAATTGAATTTCAGTATGTACATTTTGACAATAAACCTGATTTGCAATGGGGGTTGAATAATTTTGATTGCAACTCTATCTTATGCATCTTATATCAACTATGGAATGTGACCTTGAGCTTTGGAAAGGGACTATATAAATAAAACTTCTTCTTCATCATCTCTCTTCTGTCCAGGATATTTTTGATTTTGTAAATAAGGCACATTAGTGAATTGACAATCAGACCAGACAGGGTAAATGAAATCTGGGGGAAAAAAAAAATCTATGAAAGTCTATAATAATAAATGCATACATAAATGCATGTATTTGTCTGCAACGAACCACAGAAGTCAAACTGGTTCATGTTTAACCCTTTCTAGCAGTACAGTGGTGTTCAGGTTTGTTATAAGATTAATGAAGACATGTAATGTTGGGTTTCTGTGTGTAGAGTATCGTGTGTTTAGTAGCTAGTGAGCAGGGGGATAGGAAAGGGGAGGGTGTGACCACCCTGCTGGGTAAACAATTCACACCTCTCCACATAAACACTGTATACAACTGCCTCAATAACATGATAACATTTAAACCCAGTAGGCAATGTAAACAAAATAGAAAACCTATGAAAAAACTGTAAAGCCCTGTCTCTACTTTCTTATAAGCTATTGAGTTATTATTCGGCCTCTGATAAAAATGTTTAAAACAAAATAGTCACTGAACTACAGCAAGACCCCCCCCTCCCCGCTGCCCCGCCTCCCAGACATTTAGTCACTCTGTTTCAGTTTTTTTTTTAAATACTTGGTTTAATCAGTTTGATAGTTTGCTGACCTCCACCTGCCTTAGAGACTCAGATTACCACTCCAACTGGGGTAGACTTTTGGCAGAGTGTGTGAAAGAAATCTATATATGTTTGAAATTGAGCCTGTGTAAAAACATCTGAAACACAATGACACCAGTGCAGCAGGTGTGAGTGATGGTGCAGTTAGTGACTTTCATAGGCATCCAGGCAAAACAGGTGTGTGTGTGTGTGTGTGTGTGTGTGTGTGTGTGTGTGTGTGTGTGTGTGTGTGTGTGTGTGTGATTTAAGGGCATTTCAGTAGAGGTAATGAAAACTATTTCAGCCTGAGTAAATATCAAACAGTTCTCAGAGAGTCTATCACTGATCATTCAGACTGAAGCTGCTATTAAATAAATGGTAAATGGCGCACGTATATGTCTCATTCACACACACACCAATGGTAGCAGAGCTGCCATGCAAGGCACTAACTTGACATCGGGCAACTTGGGGTTCAGTGTCTTGCCCAAGGACACTTCGGCCAGTGGAGTCATCCAGGCCGGGCATCAAACCGCCAACCCTACAATTAGTGGACAACCCGCTCTACCGACTGAGCCACAGCCGCCTCTAAATAAAAACTCCCTCATTACAGCCAAGATGTTAACACAACCTTTCCACTCTAGCAGTGATTAGCAGTGATAGTTAGTGCGTCAGTATTGCTGGGATAGTACCCTCATCTTTCATATGTATTTTTTTCCAGGAAATGCAAATATAGTGTACCTTTAAAATTATATGCATAATAAGACCTTTGGGATCACTCTGGTGTCTCAGTTAGTACATACAATAATGCTTTAAAAGTTATTTTACCTTTCCAAGTAAAATAAACACAGTAAAGGTATAAAGCAGTGGTCACCATCCCTCATTCTTGAGATTTTCTTTCCTGCAGGTTTCATCTTCAACTGAAATCTATCACACCTGTTTTAGCTGATCAAGAACTTCTTTAGGCAGTGATGAGATGGTCAGGTGGGCACAATTATGGTTGGAGCTAAAGTCTTCAGGAAGGTAGATCTCCAGGAACATGTTTGGTGACTACTTGTATAAAAGATGTATCCTTTAAAGTACAACCCCAGCAACAAGGGAAGCTATTGTTTATTTCTTTATTTAGGAGAGCGCAGGCAGATAAAACTAGTGAGGTTATGTGACATGAATAGGATGCAAGTTTCCCTCTGGATGCATTGCACACCAGTGACTCCAGTGTTCCATTGTATTTTAATCCTGCAAATGCTTAAATGTCATTGAAATGTCATCACCTTTCTTGTGTGTGTGTGTGTGTGTGTGTGTGTGTGTGTGTGTGTATGTGTGTGTTACATGTTTATTACTCCTTGACACAAGAGATGAAGCATTGTGGGAATGCTCTGTCCCAAAAGTCCCCATAAAAGTCTCCATTTTCCCTTTATTCTTTTAATTTATTTGACTCTTTTCATAATGGGTCCTTGTGGTTATTGAAGTTAAGGGTAGAGTTAGTGTGTGTGTGTGTGTGTGTGTGTGTGTGTGTGTGTGTGTGTGTGTGTGTGTGTGTGTGTGTGTTCAGACCAGCCTAAGCACTCAGAACAAAAAAGACAGAGGTTGGTCTCTCTCTCTCTCTCACTCTCTCTCTCTCGCTCTCTTACACACACTCTCTCCCACACACACACACAACGACACTCTGCTCATTCATGACAGCACTTGTTCCATGCTGAGCAGCAGCACACGGACTTGCGTCCTGCAGGTGAAGATAAATCTGTGTGCAGCAAAAGATCAGAAACTCAATCAATAAATGCACTGAGCAGTCACAGTGACCTACCCACTCCCCACAGAGAGAGATAGAGAGAGAGAGAGAGAGTGAGGGAGAAAATGAGGGAGAGAGAAAGAGATTGTGCCCTCACTGAGCTAGACCTGGAATGGACACACACAAAATCAAACATCATTTCTTTGCAGTCCAGGTTTAACAAGCTGGAGTAAACTTGAAGTTCTTCGACAGGACAGAAAGGGAGTGAGAATGAGGGATTACCTTTTTGTGATCCCATTTTTCTTGCTCACCTAGTGACAGAAAAGTAAAGACAAAAAGAGGGCGAGAGAGAAAAAGTTTGGCATTCTCTGGGTTTATTTATGAGGAGTTTATTGCTAAATAACACAAAGGTCTCTCTCTCTCTCTCTCTCTCTCTCTCTCTCTCTCTATGAATCAGATCCCCTTCTATCATCCTCAAGCTTAAACAATAACTGAATAACTGCAACACTTTGGAAGAATTTATGCTGATCCAAACACTGCCCGAAGGAGAAGGAAGTCTGTGTCCAGGGGCCGTGCAGGCGAATGTTGCTGTATTTTAGCTGGGAATTACTGCTCTGCACTCAGCACTCTGCAGCGGCAGATGCTGTGCTGCGGGAGGATTACCATTAAAATTACTCATAATTACCATGATGAACTTGCCACATGACTGTCGTTAATATACCAACAGAGAGACAGAGGATACACAGAGCCTGGCTCCCTGAACTGATGCAGCTCTCAGTGCATCTGTGTGTGTGTGTGTGTGTGTGTGTGTGTGTGTGTCTGTGTGTGTGTGTGCATACACATATACCCCACCCTACAACTACAACATGCACCCAAATATACACCTCACCCTACAACTACAACATACCCAAACATATACCCCATCCTACGACTACAACATACACCCAAACATGCACAACACCATACACTTCCACATACAGCCCAACATACACCCAACCCTATAACTACACCATACACACCAACATATACTCCACCATACAGCCCAACATACATCCCACCATATTACTACAACATACACACTGACATACTCCCCCATACACTACAACATACACCCTGACATACTCCCCCATACACTACAACATACACCCACTCTTTCACTACAACATACACTCCACCATACACTACAACATACACCCTGAAATACACCCTAAAATGTGGATACCATTGTGATGATGGTGTGTTCTTGGTCTGCAACAATGTTTATCTAGGTGGTACGTGTCAAAGTAACATCCACATGAATGCCAGGACCCAAAGTTTTCCAGCAGAAAATTTCCAAGAGCATCACACTTACTCCGCCAGCTTGCCTTCTTCCTATAGTGCATTCTGGTGCCATCTCTTTCCCAGGTAAGCAACACACATGATATGATCATCATACCAGGCCACCTTCTTCCATTGCTCCATGGTCCAGATCTGATACTCATGTGACTATTGCAGGCAGTTTTGGAGGTGAACACAGGTCATCAATGGACACTCTGACCAGTCTGCAGCTACATAGTGAGCCCCATACACAGTGAGCTGCAATGTGTTCTGACACCTTTCTATCATAATCAGCATTAACTTTTTTCTACAATTTGTGCTACAGTAGCTTTTCTTTGGGATTGGGCCAGATGGGCTAGTCTTTGCTCCCCATGCACATCAATGAGCCTAGGGTGCCAATGACCCTGTACCTGGTTCACCGGTTGTCCTTCCTTGGATTACGTTTGGTAGGTACTAACACTGCATACTGGGAACACCCCACAAGAGCTGCCGTTTTGATCCACTTCTGACCCAGTCTTCTAGCCATCACAATTTGGCCCTTGTCAAAGTCCCTCAGATCCATACGCTTGCCCATTTTTCCTGCTTCAAACACATCAACTTTGAGAACTGACTGTTCCCTTGCTGCCTAATATATCCCTCTCCTTGATAGGTGACAATGTAAGGAGATAATCAATGTTATTCACGTCACCTCTCAGTGGGATTAATCTTATGGCTGATTGGTTTACACCCCAACATACACTCCACCATATACCCCAACATGCACTTCACTATACACTACGACATATGTTAAAATTATTTATGGATCATTAATACTAAAGTCAATTATTGTTAATGTTACTTATACCATGGCACTAGAAAATGCTTGATTCTGATTTGTCAGAAGGTGTTGATCAATCTTCTATAATATCAGTTTTTGCCAAGATACAAAAATGTGTAAATACAAAATGGCATTGCTTATATTCTCGACATGAAGGATTTGCTCCAAGAGGATAAAGTCTGGTATTGTCAGATCCAGCTAACATTCTTGAAGATTTAGAGGCATTTCTGAGACTTACAGTAGTTAGCATTTATCTCAATGGCACCCTCTACTGGCACAGGCAGTTACTAATTAAATATATTTGAATCAAGGGCAATGCATTTTCAAATACTATAGTCTCTGGTCTGTTGTTCTAGATTTTGTCCTGTTGCTGCTGTTTATCAGAGAACAGATTTTTATTTTTGATATTTCTTAATGTACATGTTAAATATGCATGCAAAATATAAAACATGTAAAAGTTGGTCATGGTCATGCACACAGTCACATAAAAATAGACATTTTACAGAACATCAAATACTTCTAGTCTAAAACAAATCTAATGCAGCTATTTTTCCAAGAGCTGTGTAAGGTCACTCTGGCTTGATGACAGTAAACAATGCATCATGCTGTCTCAGGAGGACCTTCCTCCTCTGCTCTTTACTGTGCTTCTGACCATGAACTTATCAGTGCTGTGATTGATTTATTGTAATGGAGTAAAGGTCTTGATGTGCTTTATTGCACAAACAGATGACACTCATCCAGCACAAGAGACACACACACACACACACACACACACACACACACACACACACACACACACACACTATTTCTGTCTTACAGGTGAGGAGACATAGCAGGGAGAGACTGGAAGAGTCGTAAATGCAGCTGTGATATTTTAACATGTGTGAATGATGTAAAACAGCAGAACTCAAAGGCACTGTGTCCCACAACCAACTAATCAGCCAATCAGATCAGAGCAAATAATGATCTCTTCCTGATGATAGATAGAACGATGACACAGAGCATACAATTGTCTTTTTTTACGGAAAAGTTTAAATTAGACTTGGAAAGCTTTAGTTCAATCATCCATCTCCAGTAATCTGTCGTCAGGGTCATGGTGGATCCAGAGCTTGTCCCTGAAATACCCTGAATGGGATGCCATTCCATAACAGAGCACCATGTATACACACATTATGATAGTGATGATAATTTTGTTAGTGTGTTCCCTCACCATACAAATTTCCAGAACCAGTTGGCAGGTCCAGATTAATGTTCTTCAATGTCATAGCTGCACACGCTTGTCAGTGTCAGTTTCACTGCACTGTATGTA